>CM059833.1:7053503-7176503 GCA_030444775.1 Atalantia buxifolia | reverse complement strand
GAACAAGATGTAATTAAATCGATTGGACGGTTGAGATATCGATTTAATTAACGATGTGGTATAAAGTTATTGCGCAGAAAGAAATCAATGTGGCTTGGGATGAATTATTATTCGAGCATACAATTATGGTGGTTAGTTCCAATCTTTTAGTGGAGTAGATTTGGAATTAAATAATTGGGCTAATTTAATTACAGGCCTAATTATTGTAGCCACTATTATATGTTCCCAAGTGATCCCCGGGTTAGTTCATTTAATTGACTGTGCCACTACTAGATTAATAAGCAAGATAACTAGTTATTTGGGTTAAAAGTCTAAATATTTTATTTAGTGGGAGACTCTATCTAATGTATTTATATCTAAGGGGCCTTTTTATTTTACAAGATGGGTCCCTATGACAAGAAAGAAGTAACGTTACTTTTATTTTATTATTTTTAATTTAAATCAAACTTGATTTCCTTATTGACTTTCCCTTCTGAACTTGAACAAAAATTCTCCAAAACTATATTGAGGGTTTTAGGTTGGTAATAAGTTGCCTCTGCTAGTAACAGCAAATCACCTGCAAAAAAAAGATGAGTTAGTGGAGTGCCTCTTTCTAGAGAGGCGGATTGGTTTCCAAGACCCATCCATTACTGCATTAGGGATGCCATGGCCCAGTCGCTCCATACATAAGACAAATATATAAGGAGACAAAGGATCCCCTTGTCGGATACCATGGGTTGGGGTAAAAAATTGGATGAGCTCTCCTTCCTATAGAATTTGCATTCTCACTGTTGTAATGCACTCAATGGTAAGTCGAATAAAATTCTATGGTAGTCCGATATTAGTAAAAGTATCATGTGGAGATTATAGAACGATAAAGATCATCAGTGTAATGGGGGAAGCTACCCACTCGAGCATTGAAGAATTGTAGAAAAATACATTAAAAACAAAAAAAAGCATTATATCCTAAAAACTGACCAAATATAAAGCAAACTATTTTTTAAGAATTTGAAAAATGAAAATTTAGGAAAGATTTGTCCTCTTTTGATTATCCAACAAAGATCAAAATTGACTTTATTGTTACCCGTTAATTTTAAAAAATTATTTATGAAATTGTAAAAATAGGGTACATATATGCATAAAATCAAACACAAAACAATGATTATTAATCTAACAAGAGAACAGAAAAAAAAAAGTAGAAGAAAGTTTTTCACTAAATGAGATGTAGCTGCTTTCATGGTGACGATGTCGATGATGATTGTGGATGGCTAGAATTTGACGAAGAGACATTCATGAGTCTCTGGTTGTCGATGGAAGTGATTGAAGGTAAGATTTGATCAACTGAACATCAACTGATTTTGATTAAAAAAAAAAAGCTAAACTACGCTGAAATAATGAATTTAATTGCTCACACTGCACTTTAAGCTTAAAAATTCTACTCTTTATATAGAGCACAATCAACGAACATTAGTAGAAAAAATAGGACTTTGCACCACTAAGCTAAAGACTAGGAAATCAAATTAGATTTAACAACTAACACTTAAATACTAGGTCAATACAAGACTTATTCTTTGTAAAAAGATTAAATAAAAATCTCCAACAATCCCTCCCTTAAACTGATGTTGTAAACATCCATTTTTAACAGAATAAAACAAAACATAAACCTCCTCAAATTAAATTCTTCAAAAGACAAACACCAAGTACACTTTTAAGCTTCTGGAATGCTGCAAATTTGAGGGGCTTTGTGAATATGTCGGCAACTTGGTCTTCGCTCTTACACTGAGATCAACCATTCCATCTTTTTGTAAGGTCTCGCAAGAAGTGGTATTTTACATCAATATGTTTGCTTCTTCCATGTAGAACAAGGTTCTTAGAGAGCATTATTGCTGAATTGCTATCACAATAAATGGCAGTAAACCTTTCATGCTTGAAAAGAAACCCTTCAAGTATATTCCGTAGCCAAATTGCTTGACAAGCACATGCTGCTGCTACTACGAACTCAGCTTCCATAGTTGATAAAGTTACAATTGATTGCTTCTTTGAGGACCATGAAATCACTGCTGAACCTATCATAAACACATACCTTGATGTACTTTTTCTATCATCTAGATCTCCTACATAGTCACTATTTGTATAGCCAAATAACTGTATCTTTTTTCCCTTCTTGTAGAGCAGAATCTAATTAGTTGTACCTTGTAAATATCAGAGAATTCTTTTGGCTGCCAGCAAATGTGTCTCCATTGGGTACTTCATGTATCTGCTGATAAGGTTTACAGAATACATTATATCTTGTCTTGTTGCTGTTAAGTACATCAAGCTACCTACAATTTGCTTGTAAAAGGTGCTGTCAACCTTCTTTCCTCCTGGATTTTGAATAAGTTTCAGCTCTATTTCTGCTGGAGTGCTAACAAGATTACAATTCTACATTTGAAATTTGTTTAAAATTTCTCCAGCATATTTTGTTTGGGAAATAAAAATATCGGTAGTAGATTGCACCACTTCTAAGCCAAGAAAGTAATGCAACAACCTAAGATCAGACATGTCAAATTCATCCATCATGGACTCTTTAAAAACTTTAAATATGGCCTTATCGTTTCCGAGTGTAAAGCAAATCATCTACGTATAAGTAAACTATGAGCATTTTCCTCCATCTTCAACTTTTATAAAGAGTGTATGTTTATAAGGATATTTTTTAAACGCTCTTTTAGAAAATAAACTTCTATACGACCATACCAAGCTTGTGGAGCTTGTTTTAATCCGTATAAAGATTTGTTTAATTTATACACTTTATGCTCACTTGCCATGAATAACATAACTTGGGGTTGATCAATAAATACTCGCCCTTCAAATTGCCATGTAAAAATGTTGGCTTTACATCCAGTGAAAGATAGGCCATGAATGTTGTAATCGCTAGTGATATAATTAGTCCGATTGTAACATGCCCATTTAAGCAAAAACTTCCTTGTAATCAACACCATACTTTTGTTTATAGCCTTTGGCTACCAACTGCGCTTTGTATTTGTCAACTTCGACATTTGCTTCTAGTTTTGTCTTGTATGCCATTTCACGCCAGAGGTCTTTTTCCCTTTAGGAAGCTCTACCAACTCCCAAGTGTTATTTTTCTCAATGGTTGCAATTTCAGTATTCATGTCCTTCTGCCACTTTGATTCTTTGATAGCATCTTTAAAAACTATTGGATCATAATTTGAAAAAAGAGCAAAAAGTGCAAGTGGATCCTTTGAATGGTCAGCCCCAGTTACCTCATAATCTGACATCCATGCTGGCCGTCTTTTAGCTCGTTGATATCTTTCTCTATTTGTCTCAACAATGGCTGGACTTGGAGGAACTATAGAACCGGTATTGGTTGTTGCTCAACTGTGGCGAGTTTGAAAAAATAGAGTTATCCTTATCTCTAAGTGGTTGTTTTACATGATATGTTTTCTATCTACTTATTTTTTATTTTTAAATTTATCCCTAGAATAAAGTGCTTTGCTAAGATAAGATTCCCAATCTATGTTAGCTTCAAGCCTATATATAATCTTGTAATTTGATTAATCTGAGCACAAGAAAAAGAGTTGTTTACTGTTTTCTTCTTATATCTTGTTACGTGGTATCAGAGCACGGTGTTAGTTGAAGGAAACCATATAAAAATAGCCATGACTTGCACAAGTAGGAGTATTGACTCTTCATCTACTGAAACATCTCAAATTCCTTCTCAGCCAACTCCTACAATTGTTCCCATTGTAATTACTGAAAATACATCACTTCAAATTACAACTCACAAACTCAACGGAAAGAACTATCTGCAATGGTCTTGTTCTATTCAAATGGTAGTTTGAGGACGTGGAAAGCTTGGCTATCTTCTTGGCCAAAAGCAAAGGCCAGATGAAAATGACCCTGCATTTCAAACATGGGATGCTAAAAATTCTATCGTTATGGCATGGTTGGTTAACTCAATAGAACCAAACATTGGGCATACATATTTATTTTACCAAACAGTTGCTGAACTGTGGGAAGCTGTCAAAGAAACTTTCTCGGATTTGGAAAATTCATCACAAATGTTTGAATTGAGGAATATGGCTCGTAACTTAAAACAAGGTGATATGGATGTAACCCATTATTTTAATTCTCTAACGAATCTTTGGCAGGAATTAGATTTATTCAATGAGTGTGAATGGAGTTGCATTGATGATAGTGTTCGATATAAAAAAATTGGTGGATAAAGATCGAATTTATGATTTTTTGGATGGTCTCAATAAGGAGCTTGATGATGTTCGTGGTCGTATACTTGGCAATAAACCATTACCTTCCATCCAGGAAATCTTTGCTGAAGTTAGACGAGAAGAGAGTCATAAATAGATAATGCTTACGGAGCCAAAATCACTTACAGCACCTGAAATGTCTGCTTTGGTTGTTCGGGGATCTAATAATTCCAACAAAGGTGGCACTGTGGGTGATTATTGCCACAAACCGAATCGCACTAGAGAGCGTTGTTGGAAACTACATGGTAAACCAACAAATTAGAAAGACAATAAAGGCAATAAGCGAAGTCTAAAAGGATTTCAATCTACAACTGACACTGATGAAAGTGTTCCAAAGAAAGGTGTAAGCAGTGTGATTCCATCATTTACCAAAGAACAACTTGAGCAGCTTAAAAAACTTTTGACTCCTATTTCTTCGTCCTCTTTGCTGGCCCAAAAAGGTATTTTCCCAACAATTTTTCATGCTTTCGCCAAGGTTCTAGATCTCTGGATCATTGATTCTGGAGCCATAGATCACATAACAAAGCTGCATTTATTTTTTCTCTTCTTATACTCCTAATCCAAATCATTTTAAAGTAAAGATAGCTGATGGTTCACTTTCAGTTGTTGCAAGGATGAGCATTATAAATATTACTCCTAGCATAATTCTCAAATCAGTTCTCCATGTTCCTATATTATCTTGCAATTTACTCTCTGTTAGAAAAATCACTAAAGATCTTAATTGTGTTGTTAATTTTTCGCATTCCTCTTGTGAATTCAGGACCTAATTTCAGAGAGAAAGATCGGCAGTGCTAGGGAACATGGGGGACTTTACTATTTTGAGGATGTCAACGTGAATAAACAAGCTCATACTGCTGACTGTGGATCTCTTTCTATGTCTAGGGAGCAAAAAATAACGTTGTGGAATCGTAGTTTAGGTCATCCTAGTTTTCCATATTCAAGAAATTTGTTTCCTGAATTATTTCATAATAAAGATTCCGTTATGTTTCATTGTGAATTATGTTAATTGGCTAAACATTAGCGTTCTATTTTTTTTTCTTCTCAATCATACAAACCTTCCAGACCTTTTGCAATGATTCATAGTGACATATGAGGACCTTCTCGTGTCTCAAACCTTACGGACATAAAATGATTTTTACTTTTATTGATGATCACACATGAATCTATTGGGTGTATTTATTAAAGGATAAATTTGACGCAGCATAAACATTTAAAAATTTTCACTCCATGATCCAAACACAATTCTAAGCCAAGATACATATTTTACGTGCATCGATAATGGCAGAGAATTTTTAAAACTTCTTTTAGTCAATTTCTTTCACACCATGGGATTATACACCAAAGTTCTTGTGTTTATACTCCACAACAAAACGGTATCTTCGAACGAAAAAATTGTCATCTACTAGAAGTAGCACAGTCTCTTATGTTCACTACTAAAGTACCTAAACAATCCTGGGGAGATGTTATTCTTACGGCATCATACTTAATTAATCACACACTCGAGTATATACGGATCTGCCACTTAAAGTCTTTAGTTGTACTTCATTTGTCCATGTCCACAGTTTGGCTAAAAAGAAGCTAGATTCTAGAGCTCATAAGTGTATTTTTTTTAGGTTACTCAGCCACTCAAAAAGGTTATTAATGTTCTTCTCCTGAACAGCACAAATATTTCATTCCTATGGATGTTACATTTTTTTAAATTCACCATTTCTATGCACAGAATTCCCTTCGGAGAGAGAGTTCTAATGAAGGAATTTTGGGAAGCATCCTTGTCATCTCCAATTTTCCTGGCCTTCTTAATTGTTATCTCCACCTAAACTTACCGCTATTTAGCAGATCGGTCTCAATCAAACTGTCTTCATCAAACAACTCAAAATTCATCTCAGCCAATGAAGTCTCGATGATAAAAATTTCAAGTCAGAGGGAGAAACATAGTAACAACAAGAGCTGCGTGTTTGTTCACAACAGAATAATTCGCAAGGAGTTGAGGAACGTGTTCACTGACAGCACTGTTAAGAGACCGAACTGAACGAAGGTATACAACCTCAAAATACTATTCTTAAACCTGAAATTGATGATCTTGATGTTCCTATAGCCTTAAGAAAGGGGATTAGATCTTGTGCTCAATATTCTATTTCTAATTATTGGACCTATGACCGACTATCACCTTCTCTTCGAGCATTTGTTATTAATTTTTCAGGTGTACAAATTCCAAAGAATATTCAAAAAGCGTTAGAAGACTCGAAGTGGAGACATGCTATGTATAAGGAGATGATTGCTCTAGAATAGATGGGAATATGGAAGCTGGTACAAAAACCAAAAGGAAAGGTTCCAGTGGGTTGTAAATGGCTTTTTACTGTCAAGTATAGGTCGATAGATCAATAGAGAGGTATAAAGCACGACTAGTAGCAAAGGGTTCACTCAAACATACGGGATTGATTACTAGGAAAAATTTGCTCCAATCGCTAAATTAAATACAATTTGAGTTCTTTTATCCTTGGTTGCAAACTTGGATTGGCCACTTCAACAATTAGATGTTAAGAATGCTTTTCTTAATGAAGACTTAGTAGAGGAAGTTTACATGGAGTTGCCACCTGGATTTGATAAGGAAGGAAGAGGACTAGTGTGTAAATTGAAAAAAAATCACTTTATGGACTGAAACAATCACCTAGAGCTTGGTTAGACAGATTGTCTAGGGCTATACAACAACAATGATACAAACAAGCTCAAACAGACCACACATTATTTTATAGACATAAGGATGGTAAGATTATTGTTTTTATTGTTTATGTTGATGATATAATGTTGACAGGGAATGATATTGTTGAAATGAAGAGATTGAAGAAAATTCTTGCAACAGAATTTGACACACAAGACCTTGGATCCCTAAAATACTTTTTAGGCATGGAAGTGGCAAGAAATAACACAGGCATATATGTTTCTCAAAGGAAATATGTTATAGACCTTTTAAAAGAAACATGAATGATAGGTTGTAAGCCTGTAGACACACCAATGGATGCAAATTTGAAATTAAAAGACATGAAGGGCAACATTCCTGTTAAGAGAGGGAGATATCAGCAACTTGTTGGGAAACTCATCTATTTTCCTACTCTAGACCTGATATTGCTTTTGCAGTCAGTGTTGTAAGTTAATTCGTGCATGCTTCATCAAAGGAACATAAGGAAGTTGTTTATCGTATCTTGAGATATCTTAAAGGAACTCCAGGAAAAGGTCTTCTCTTCAAGAAGAATAAGGCAAGAAGTGTTGAAGTCTTCACAGACGCTAATTGGGCTAGTGTATTTAAGGATAAAAGATCTACATTAGGCTATTGCACATTTGTATGAGGGAATTTAGTAACTTGGAGAAGTAAAAAACAGTCAGTTGTGGCAAAAAGTAGTGGTGAAGCAGAGTTCAGAGCAGTAGCTCAAGGTATCTATGAGTTGTTATGGCTGAAACTATTATTAGGAGAGCTAAAAATCACAGATATTCAACCTATGAAACTCTATTGTGACAATAAGGCAGCCATAGATATTTCTCGTAATCTAGTGTATCATGATAAAACTAAGCATGTTGAGGTTGACTGGCATTTCATCAAGGAGAAGATAAAAGAATGAGTAATTTCTATGACATATGTGCCTACATCTCAACAAACTGCAGATCTTCTTATTAAAGGATTAGTCAAACCGATGTTCGAAAAGTTGGTAGACAAGCTGGGAATGTTCAATGTTTTTTGTCCAGCTTGAGGGGGAGTGTGGCAGAATTTGGAAAAAATAGAGTTATCCTTATCTGATGGTTATTTTATATGATATGTTTTCTATCTACTTATTTTTTTATTTTTAAATTTATCTGTCGAATAAAAGACTTTCCTAAGATAAGATTTCTAGTTTATGTTAGCTTCAAGCCTATATATAATCTTTTAATTTGATTAATACAGCATAAGAAAGTGTAGTGTTTATTGTTTTCTTCTTATATCTTGCTACCCTCATCTTGTTGATGCTCAATAACATCATGCTTCTGCTCAGCTTCATTTTCTGCATTAAAAATAGTAGAAATTTGTTGCCCAACAATGTTATTATTCCACGACCAAAAATTTTCTTCATCAAATATGACATCACGACTAACAACAATCTTCTTGGTGATAGGATTTTATAATTTGTAGGCTTTTAATTGATCACTAACACCAAGAAAAATGCATTTTCTCCTTTGTCATCTAGTTTTCTCCTCTTTTGATCCGGTACATGGGCGTAAGCAATACTCCCGAAAATTTTTAAACGATCAACTACAGGTTTGTTACCATTCCAAGCTTCTTCAAGGGTCATATTGTGAACAAAAAAAGTGAGGCTTTTGTTCAACTTCAGGCCTAAAAGTTTTCAGAACTCTACTTGTTGCCAGCATGCTTCTCACCATATTTAGGATCGTCCTATTCTTTCTTTCACATACACCATTTTGCTGTAGTGTATAGGCTGCCATAAGTTGTCTTTTGATGCCATGTGACTCACAAAATTTGCAATTTCATGTGAGTTGTATTCTCCTCCATAATCAATGCGAAGTACTTTTATCTGGCTGCCAATTTCTTTTTCAATAAGAACTTTGTAATTCTTAAAAGCCACAAGAGCATCAAATTTTTCTCGTAGAAAATAAACCCATGTTTTGTGACTACAATCATCAATGAAAGTAATGAAATAACATTTACCTCCATTAGATGTTGGTTTTATTGGCCTACAAATATCAGAATGAACTAGCTCCAACAACTTCTTTGCTCCCCATGATTTTCCTTTAGGAAAGGGATCGCGATGTTGTTTTCCAACAATGAAATCTTCACAGACATCTGAGGAACAATTAAATTGTTGAAGATCAGCAACCATGTTCTTTTGTTGTAAAGTCTTCAAACCACTAAAATTTAGATGTCCATAACGATAATGCCAAAGCCAAGTAGCCTCATTTAGTCCTACTGAGGAACATGAATAATTGGTATTGTGCAAATAAAGTGGAAACATCTGGTATCCTGTCATGCGGACTTGAGCAATTAAGCTCAATTTTTCATCTTGAATTCGATAGACACCATCTTTAATGAGGAACTCGTACCCTTTCCCTTGCAATTAACCCACATTAAATAGATTAGTCTTTAACTCTGGAACAAAAAGAACATTAGAGATAGTCTATGTTGAGCTTCTCTTAGTCTGGATAAAAACTCTTCCTTTTCCCATAATGTAAACCGTAGAATTGTCTCTAAACTTTACTGTATCATGATAAGTTTCATCCAAATACAAGAATGCAGACTCTTCTCCACTCATATGATTGCCATAGTGGTATCTAAATACTATAAGCTTTTATGGGTGTCCTCTTTGAATTACACACCATCAAAATGGATACTTCTTCTTCTTCATTTTCTACAAAATTATATCTTTCCCCACAATATTTTTTTAAATTTGTACGACATTCTGAGTGATAATAACCATACTTGTGACAACAATAACATTCAACCTTACTTTTATCTACCGACTTTGATTTGTGTCTCTGAACTTTGAGCATCCCGACTCTTCCAGTTTCCTCGAGTCTCAGCATCTTTATTTTCTCCATTTCTTTGGTGTGTATTCTTATGTTTCCATCCACCCTTTCCACACCCTTTTGAGTTGGTTGCTGCCTGCAATGCTTTTTCTTCACTTTCTTGCCATGTTATCTTTTGCTCATGAACTTAGAAGCTAATTTTGTAATTCATCTATTGAAAGAATATGAAGATCTTTAGATTCCTTAATAGAACAAATCACAAAATTAAACTTAGAAGTCATTGAACGAAGAATCTTTTTAACAATGGTGACATCATGTAGATTTTGTCCATGATTCCGCTTCTTGTTTGCAACTGCCATTATCCTTAAAACATACTCTGAAATAGACTCCCTTGACTTTATTTGAAGATCCTCGAATTCTCGATGAAGAGCTTGAAGTTGCATACGCTTTGCCCATGCATTCCCTTGATACTTCTTCACGGAGTCCTAAATTTGCTTAGAAGTATCCTTTGCAAAGAATGGTTTCCATGATTGAATGATCAATAGCTTGAAAGAGATCATTCTTGACCTTCAAGTCTTTCAACTTTAGTGCCTCTTGTTCAATCTTTAGTGCTTCTGTCAAAGGAACCCTAGCTGCTGCCACGGTGATGCCACCTTTGATCACCTGCCAATATTCTTTGGACCTTAAAAAATTCTCCATCAACATGCTCCAATGATCATAATGACCATCAAAGCGTGGGATTGCAGGCCGAACATAATTATCAGAAGCCATATAGAAACTGCTGCTGCAATGAAAGAAAAATTGCTTGCTACTGCACACTTTCTTTTTACTTTTCCCTCTTGATGGCTCTGATGCCACTAATTAAAAAAAAAAAACAAGAGGCTAAACTATGTCGAAATAATGACTTTTATTGCTCACATTGCACTTTTAAGCTTACAAATTCTACTCTTTATATAGAACTCAGTCAACGAACATTAGTAGAAAAATAGGACTGTGCACCACTAAGCTAAAGACTAGGTAATCAAATCAGATCTAACAACTAACACCTAAAGACTAGGTCAATACAAGACTTATTCTTTGCAACAAAGATTAAATAAAAATCTACAACAGATTTCCCAATAGATCTTTGCAAATTGGGGTGGTTCGTGTAATGGCTTCTGTCGATGGAAGTGATTGATGGTCAGATTTGATCAGCGGCTTCAGTGAAATTGATTGACGACAGTACAGAAGTACGAAACATGGCTATCAGCGATGGATCAGATCGGTGAAGGCGCGAGATTGAGGGATGGTGATTTTGAAGTTTAGGTGAAAGCAATAAGTGGAGTGGCAAAAAATTTTAGGGGTTTGAAACCCGAAAAAGCTGTGAATAACCTATCCATAAGGTTGCCATTCCTTTTTAATTTTAAATGACTAATTGAATCCAACGGATTGTTTTCTAATTCCGGCATTGTGCCAGGGCATACCCAGCATGCTAGCGGAAGCCTCAAAATCGTGACAATTATGAAAAAAAATAGTTTTTATAAAATTATGAAACACTATTTTTGTCAAAAATTATAAAATAAACAGCTTATTGAGTTTCAACCCCAATACGAAAGGAGGTTGTAAGGACTTTAGTTTTGTTTGAATTAATTAGGTTCTCTCTACTGTTTGCAGCTGTAAGATCGAGGATAACATCATGCATAAAGTTGAGATATATTGAGTAACTTATTGATCCTTTATTGTAATTTTATTTTAATTAAATATTTTATTAATAAAAATTTTTGTTAGAAAGTGGTGCCCGGGGTATTATTTTGAGTGCAGGTAGTAACACCCAATCTTTTGAATTTTCTCTTCATATCACTACGGATAAATTTTTTGAATGAAGAAAAAAAATTTAATAAATGAATGATACAAAATTTTATTGAAGAAGAGAAAAGCGAGTAAAAGTAAAAATTTTACATGGTTTGATTAGAAAGCAAACTGATACTAACAAAGCAAATGCTCAAGGCACATGTGACATTACAGACTGCTGCTAAAATGAGTAAAAACATTGAGTAAATACGGCAAACGGTGAACATAGGAGATAGCGACAGCAAGAACAAGAAGTAGCAAAAAGCAGAGACATCAAGACTTGCTTAAAGCTTTTTTGGAAAGTCCAATTTCTACCATTGTCAGGATGATTTCCTAGTGCAAAAGAAATAATCTTTCATCCATTTCGTGGACTAATTACCACTCTAAAATTAATTTCTCAATATTAACTAAATATCACTCTCCATACTTTTGGATGTGGATTCGATGTTTTGAAAACCAACACATATGTGTATTCACATGACCCTCTCATTTCTTTTGCCAGCTAATTAGCATAAAATGTTTATTCGTCCGAATTCATGTGGCCAATATCATTGTACTCATAACATGTGAAGGACATTTGTCCAGAAAAAGAAAATCGGAAGGAAAAGGAATGCTGTAGTGATGGAAAAATTAACCAATTAAAAAGGTCTTAACTTTTATCGGATGTGAAGATCGTAGATCATAATGAAATCATTTAATCCACCACAACATTGTGATCGGGATTCCTGTCCCTTTCTTTTCAGTTTTTAGTAACTAAAGAAAGATATGTGAGGATTTTCATACGAGTTAATTAGAAATTGGGGTAAGCTAGTCATGTTTTCAACCTCTAATAATTCATCAAGGCACTTCTATTGGCCTGATGAATTAAATATCACATACTATCATTTTGAAGATAATGCGGCAACTAGGTTTCTTTTATGGGAAAATGATATCTACACCCTCAAAATTTAGGAAAATTGTCCATGAAGGATACCAAGACCTCCAATACTATTTTTTTTAGTTAATAAAGTCGAAGGATATTATAAGCAAAAGATGATCTTACTATCCCTTATTAAAAATTAAGAGTTTACATGATTATTTTTTTAAACCTTAAGAGTGTAGATGTTATTTTTCTCTCGTTTAGTCAAAAAAAAAAAAAAACACACACACACACACCATTTAGATCTTTTATTGGACATTGGGCATTCTAGACAAGAATTATTCATCGAGGCACTTCAATTGCCAAATATTTTCTGGTGGATTATAATACGGTAATCAGCTGATGGGAGTTCTGAACCCCATCGGATCATGAAAAATGTTCCAGAATTTGGATCGATTCTCGTTCGGCTTCTATTTGGGCTGGGCCATCTTTATTTGGGTTAATAATTTAGGAGTAGCGCGATTGGCACTCCTTGAGAATCCTTATTAAGCCCGTTTCAAAGGTATTTTCGAAAATACACTTTAATTTCTTAGCTATTTTCACTCAGTAACTGAGTGCCTCCTTCTCCTTGCATCATCGGGTCTCTTCTGTAACAAATGTATATTTTAGTTTTAAGGATATAATTCGCATTTCTAACGCTCATCTTCTTTATTGCTACTTTGCTTTTAAAAAATCCAATATTATTTCTTTACTTGTTTCTTAAGATTTCAAATTAAAACACACCAAACATGCAACAAGTTTAATGGTCTTCACTCTCCTTAAAAAAAAAAAAATTAATTGATCAATAATCATGGAAATTAACTCAATTTTTGCTGAGATTCAAACCTCAAAACTCAATTGTAGAGAAGGTCATCAAAGTCCTTCTTAGGGATGGCAAAACTCCCCATGAGTTTGGGGTCTTATGGGGCCCCCGCCCCAAATGGGGTGAATTTTAAATAATTTTTGGGGAATGGGGTGGGGAATGGGTGAAAAATAATCCTCAAATTATTAATGGGGTGGGGATTGGTTTTGCACTCCCCACCCCCACCCTAATCCCCATTATATAAAAATATTTTTAATTTTTATTTATTAATTTTTTATTAATTAAAATATTAATTAGTAATTTTTTTATTTTTACCTAATATATATCAATAAATATATTATAATAAAAAATTCCTAAAATAAAATTCCTACTTAACCCTAAAACAATATCACTTTTTTTCCTTTTCTCTCCTAACTGCCGCTCCAAGCTCCTCCTTTGATTCCTCATTCCTTTGAGCAAATCCAACCTCATTCTTCAAATTAGAATAAACATTTTGTAATTTTGATATCATTTTAAGATATTGTTTCAAACTTTTGAAAAATTTTTCAATAATTTAAATACTTTATAAAATGGTGATGATTTTATTTTATTTAAGTTTCTAATTTTTTATTTATTGAAATTATATATTCATACTTATTGTAAATATAATTAAATAAGTAAATAGGGAATGGGGTGGGGATGGAGAAATCATTCCCCACATGGGGATTCCCCATCCCCACCCTACTAAATTTATTGGGGAATGGGGTGGGGAATGAGGATTAAAAATTTTTATGGGATGGGAAATGGGGTAGGCCTCCCCACCCCCAATCCACCCCATTGCCATCCCTAGTCCTTCTTACCAAATCATCATGACCTCTAACTCTCGACTTCCTAATTCCTATGGCAATGATGAACGAAGAAGAATTTTGAAAATAACTATGGCAATATGAAGGATATGCAAAATTAAAAATGAGCTAACTTTTTGTTAATTTTTTTCATGTACAAGCTTCACAATTAACGAAAGAAATATCTAAATGGGTGTGTATAGTTTTTATAGTGAGAGAAAGATCATACTTAAGGATTAAGAAGTTGTTTTCAATTAAGGGTAAAAATGTAAAAAACAAATCAAAAGGGTTTTAAAAGAGTTATAAAGGGGAGTAGTGCCACTCGTAGTTTTAGTATTTTTGGGACGAATTTTGGCATCTTCAGATAATTTTTTGTTATTTAAAGTTTTTTTTTGGAATTATGTAAATGCCAAAATTTTATTTCAGTTTATCTAATTTCTATCAAACTAATTCAAAATAATTTAAGGCTATCAATCCAATCATGAAAGTACATTGAAATATAAAGCACCAAGCTTATTTAATTTAGGCATCAAAATTCAAAATACAAGAGCACAGTTCAAAATAAACCGAATAAAAAGTTTAGTTTTGTTTGTAGAGTAATAGACCCAATTACGGGGTCGTATTTTAGATTGATGTGGGAAAATATTGGTGGAGATGAAAGATTCTTTTTAGTTATTATGGAAAACAATCAAGAATATGTTAACTGATATGAAAAGCTAATAAATTTAGGAATTGTAATTGTACCAGATAATTAATTGATTACCTGATGAACCGAAAAGATATGAAGCATGAATTGCCAATCCATTCAATTGGTCATAACGTGAGAATTGAATTCCACAACATTACTGGTTGATAATTAATTTGGACGACGGTGTCAACTTCATTGTTGAGTTAAAAAATACCTCCTGTGCTTTGTAGTTCAAATCTCGTACATAAGTGAGAAAGAAATTGAGTTACTGTCACACTAATAAAAATCAATCAAGTTAGACGGTGGCCTACTGGCCTTATTCGCACTTGCATGCACTAAATAAAAGCCATGCAACCAAATTGTTTTTGTCTTCAAGAAATTTGCGATGGCTTTCAAGCCTTCACCATGAATGCATTACGTACCATTAATTCTAGTCATTTTGGTCTCCGGCCTCAAGTTATTTACAGTACTAGCTTCAGGCTTGCAAACAAATAGTGGGTACTTGTGACCTCTCACCATCACTAGCTAAGCGAGAAATATGACTCAAATAAATATATGTATAGTATCCAAAAAATCTCATTAAAGTCTGAAAGCCTCTACACAAGCATGTGATGTTCGCAGCGGCAGTCAATAAAGACATACGAAATACGATCAATGATAAGTATATGTAAAGCATGAAAAATATGAATTAAACAAAATAGCATTTAAAAAACCTCATTAAAGATGGCAGGAAAATTTGCTTGCATGATAGCCTCTACTCAACAGCCCAAAGAATGACCATTTGGCAGTCAACAAGCGCGACCGTTGATAATAATATTGCGAACACATTGCCGTGAAAATATTACTAAAATAATCATCAACAAGTCCTATTTATTTTTTGAAAGTTATCAATTTCCTACCCTTTTTCTTTTTAAAATAAACCCATTTATCCTTGAAAAGGAGGATAATCAAATCAAGAAATTTGACGACAACTTGATCTATTCTTGGCTAGCAAATCTGCAACTTAGTTATCCTTACGATGAACGTTAGTGCAATAAAAGGCGTGTGAAATCATCATTCACGACAAGGAATTAAATTGGATAATAGTTCAAAACCACCAAACTTTTCAATTTTTATCAATTTACTACCAAATGGCGAATACTCAACACAATGAAATGTTGACGTCATAGGGGTATTTGAGGCATTTCATTAATTATGTTACTTTGGGCCAAAACGACACTTATGTTAGAAAAAAAAACTTATCAAGTACGGAATTCCCAAGCATTTGGGAGCCGCTCAATTTACTTTCTCAATTTCAATTTATTCGAATAAAGAAGTCTATTGAATATATGACTCAATTATTTTTATTGGTTTAGTTTATTTTGTTCCCATTCAATTAACCCCTTTAATTTCAACTTATTTTGATTTTCTTAATTATTTTAGGATTTTTTTTAAATAACTGATTGTATAATTTTTTTTTTCAGATGATTGAATTAGTCCTTTTATGCACAAAAACAGTTTTAGGGGTCAAATAGTTTTTTACTATAAATTATGTTAAAGGTTCCGTTATTTTTAACGATTTGTTGTAAATTGATAGAACAAAAAATGAGTAGTTAGATGTTTCTAATTTATGATCAGAATTACTTGGTGGAGAATATATCTTTCACTTGAATTTAGGTGGAAACTTGATCATTTCTCTTTATTTTTGAAAATCAAAGTGTCAATTCGTCACCTACTACATAAGTCAGTGGGAAACAGAAAATGAAATAACTCTTCTTTTAGCTTCATTGATTCAATTTATCCTGGACAATTCTGTAGAATTTCTTCCTGATAACAAACAGCTGTGTTCTTTAGAATTATGAGTCCCGTCCTACAGGGCCACACCTTATCATATTGTTTATATTTCTCCTATAATTGACTGGAAATAATGGCAACAAGCTATTTAGCTAGTGTTTCTTGACTTAAAACAATATATACATATATTATACCGCCGTCTGTTGACTAGAATGGTAAAAAGCTGTTTAGTAGAATCTTGTTATTAGACTTTCTAACACCGAATTTATATATAGACACACAAACACATACACACATACAACAAGTAAATGTTTAAAAACAATATGGCCTTTGTTATGTGCTCGTGGCTATGTGAAAATCTTACTGCAATTGTCACTTCAATAGCCGTTGTTGTATTAGCTGCTGCGATCATCCGGTTCACGAAAACCAAATCAAAGAAAGCAACAGCTCCGCCGCCGCTGCCGCCCGGTCCTCGGGGCTTGCCGTTGGTGGGTTACCTTCCATTTCTCGGCACTGACCTTTACAAGTCACTAACAAAATTGGCTGAAGCCTATGGACCTATCTACAAGTTCTGGCTGGCAAACAAATTATTTGTAGTGGTGAGCTCATCATCAATAGCCAAAGAAATTGTTCGTGACAAAGACACAATATTCTCTAACCGTCAAACAACGGTAGCAACTCTGACACCAACATTCGGAGGCAATGATATAGTGTTTTCCCCGTATGGAGCTCAGTGGAGGAGACTAAGAAAAGCAATGGTGGGTGAGATGATGACAAATTCGAGCCTTGATTCTTGTTCAGCTCTAAGGAAACAAGTGCTGAAGAATACAATTAGAGATTTGTATAATAACAAGATTGGCAAGCCTGTGGATATTGGTGAATTGTCTGTTTCAACTTCACTCAATGCACTTGAGAACATGCTGTGGGGAGGTGGCACTGGCTCTGGGGGACATAATGATCATACTCTTGAGATGAAACAATTGCTTGATGATATCATGGAGCTACAAGGAGTTCCGAATATTTCGGACATCTTTCCAGTGCTTTCGAGGTTTGATTTACAAGGAGTTGAAAGGAAGTGTAAGGAGATAGCTTTGTGGATTGAAAAGTTCTTTAACTCCGCTATTGAGAAGCGTAAGAATCTGATCGCCGAAGGCACATTGAAATTTGATGGACGCAACAAGGACTTCTTGCAGATTTTTATAGAGATGCTGGATAGTGAGGATAGCTCAACAACACTTAATAGGACCGAGCTTATTGCTTTGCTCTTGGTATGCCTAGCCTCAAATCTATATATGAAATTAATATATTCCTGTATATACTTGTGCTAAGAACTAATGTTAAGCCTTGGCCTATTAGTTTAACCTTCTAAATCAAGTGATTTCTCTAATATAGTATCAAATTAAGATCTCAGGTTCGAATCCTCTTAGTTACAAACCCTTGGATTAATTTTTTCTTCATTTCGTGACTCACTTTCGGACTCTAATCTTACAGCTTGTCTACGAATCTCGTCTTAAGGTCCACTTTTCACTTTAGGAGCTGCTAAAACTCTAATTTTTTATTAAAGTCTTAGTTCACGTGAAATCCTTGTAAAGATTTGTACTGAAACTCTTGGCCATTATTAAGGTTTGTCTAAAATGTTTATTTCTTCAAATTTTTGAGTCGTTTTCGGGCTCTTGTCTTTTGGGTTAGTTTAAGCTTTTGGTTCAAACACAGTTCCTGTGACATAACTAATAAAATAACTAATACGGATTGCTGTTTATTTGTTATTTTGAAACGTACAGGATATAATTTTGGGTGGCACAGACACCACCACAACAATAATGGAGTGGACGCTGACGAAGTTGTTGCAGTATCCAGTGGAGATGATGAAAGTTCAAGCCGAATTAGCGGAAGTTGTGGGTCTGAACAACAATGTTGAAGAGTCTCACTTGCCTAAATTAAAGTACTTAGATGCTACAGTGAAAGAAACCTTTCGCCTCCATACTCCGTCTAAGCTACTGCCACCCCGTGCTCGAGTCAAACCACAACGCTTGGTGGTTATACAATACCAAAGGGTACAACTGTCATTTTGAATCTTGGCACCATTCACACAGACCCTCAACTTTGGGACAATCCCTTAGAATTTAGACCTGAGAGATTTTTAAATGATCCTGATAAATTTGATTACACGGGTAACAACTTTCAATACATGCCATTCGGTTCTGGTAGAAGGATATGTGCTGGGCTTCCACTAGCTGAGAGGCTTGTGATGTTTGTTCTGGCTTCCTTATTGCACTCATTTGATTGGAGATTGCCTTATGGTGAGCAGCTTGATTTGTCTTATAAGTATGGGCTAGTTATCAAGAAAAAGAAACCTTTGGTCGCAGTTCCAACACCAAGATTAGCAAATTCCGAGCTCTACAAATAAAGATATCCACGACCCTTAATGTGTTAAAGCAGCATTTGCCTTAAATTCGAGTTAATAAGTCCAAAAGATGTGTCAGAATTTGCCTCTAGGACAGTTACCAGTACTACTCGTAAAATAACTTTAGTGTGTATTTGGCACGCTCTATCACGTTATATTGTATTACTTGTATTATGGTGTTTTGAGTTGCATTATGTTATATTGTATTAGTTATATTACATTATGCTTTATTGCATTAGGGTGCATTCTATTGAGTTGTAATGTAATATTATGTTTGGTCTAGTATGGATGATATTAAATTTTTTATATTATTGTTAAAATTGATTTAATGTAATTTGAGATTTATTAATATTTTAGGGTTTTATTATTAATTTTTGAAATTAAGTATTAAATAATTAATTTCATATATTAATTTTTATAAATAAAAGAATGATTTGATAATATGTTATTATTAAATAATATTACAATATTATGTTATATTATTAATAATATTATATTATAATATAATTTATTTCTATATATTAGTATTAATTTAGTATTATATTAAAAAATATAATATTAAATTTATTCTTATTTATTAATGTCGAATAAAATTGTCTAATTTAACTTTTTTAAATTTCACTATTTTTAGTAAATAATAAAAGATTAAATAAAATTAATATACTTTTTATGTATTTAAAGTAAAAAAAATTTAAAAATTTATGTAAAATAATGTATTATCATTTATTTATTGAATATTTTTATTATTATCTTATATTATTATTTTAGTTAACTTTTTATTTAAACATAAATTTAAATTAATATTAATAAATTTAAATCTTTTATAATTTATTAAATAATAAAAGCTAAATGATTATATTTAAAATATGCATAGTGCTTTTTTAAACACTTTTTATTGTATTAGCCACCTTTTTAATGCAGTGCAATATGCAACTAGAAATTACAGCAGTTAGCATAAAAATAGTATTTTACTACAATGTACTACAAGATTCAAATCACCCTTAAGGTGATTGCATACGTGTATCTTTTGTTACATTCCTTAATTTCAAGTAGCTTTATCTCTGATGATTAAAAATAAATAAATACACACCTTTGCTTTGTTTCAATTCCTTATTGCAATTATTGTCGTATCAATAAATCACTTGCCATTCAATCTCATTATTCATTTCTAAAATATAATTGGGAGGTGAATTTTGTGATGTGTTTTACCGAAGGGTAGTGGTTAATTGAACTCTCAACATATTGAGGGTTTGTCAAAACCTGGTATCAAAAGCCAACTCTATTTGGTTCAATATTGAATTTATATTGTCCACATATGAAATCTGATATTCTAGGATGTGATATTTGAATTTCAAAAAAAAAAAAGATACATGTACATAATAACCACCATAAAAAGTTGTTCTAAATAAAGAATGTGATTTGAATTGCGAAGGCCCAAAAATCATAAGAAGTAAATGTATAAAATAATGGAGCAATATATTTTTAGTAATTTTATGATATGGAATTATTTGTTTTTATAAAGTAAGAAAAAATTGAAAGATTAAAAAACCGAATTCAATATATTACACAATAATGTTAGTGTGAATTTTTTTTTTTTAATCTTTCAACCTATTTATTACTTTAATAAAAATAATTGATTTCTTTAATATATATATGAGTTATATTTCTCATACCGCACATCAACTTTATTTCATAGGGATGTCATAAAGTTTCCTTTATCCTTTTGGGTGGTATTTTCACTGCCATCATTTATTTTTTGCCATCGAATTCAATACCATTATGTAAATCACGAAATTTTGAGTCCGATGATAAAGGATTTGCCATCATTTGTTCAATTTTTTGCCAATGAGACCAGAACAGTAATGCCGGTGATATTTATTTTCTTATTATAGTTTTATACATAAACTTAATTAGCTTTTAAAACTAATGATTTTAGGAAATATAATTAAGGATAAATAAGGACTTTTTAATGTAATACATTATTAATTAGATTTTATTATATTAATATGTTATATTAATTTTTTTATTGTTCAATATGGACATCTCATGGATATTGCATATCTAAGCAGTGGCGGATTTAGAAAAATAATTTACCGGGGGCTAAATTAGATAATAGTAAAATATGAAAAATTAAAATTTTGAATATATAAAATATTTGCTAATACATTTATAATTATTCTCTACGCATTTTTATATTTAAAAATGTTATGCAATACACTCATTATCAATATTATTAAATTTATTGTTTCCTATATAAACAACCAAACTATTATTTATTCCATCTGATTCTAAAGATGATTCTTTATGAGTTTCATTACTGAAAATGTTCGTTCTACTATTATTATAGAAACTGAAAAAATTAATCCTATTTTTTAGAATAGAAAATATTTTGGGTGGTGGGTTATCATTATTTTTAAATAAAATATAAGTTTTTATAATTCTTAAAAGTTAAAGTTTAAATTTTATGGGGTTTTATAATTTATAATGACTATTTTAATAAATTTAATAGGGAAGAATTAGAAAACTAAAATATTTTTCTCTTTTAATTTTAAAATTTTTTTTTTAAAGTGGGGCTTGAGCCCCCACTAGTCACTTGTTGCATCCGCCCCTGTATCTAAGTAGATAAAATCCATATCCACGTCCAACATCTAAAACTAGATATGATATATATCCATCATGCATAATATTACAAGATTTACACATCGATATAGATGTTCTACCTAATAGGTATAGATCTCAGGAGATCTCTAGATTGAACTATAATAATTTATAAATTCATACCCAGTTAATTAGTTCATATTATACGTGTGTATATAAATGTATATATTATAGTTTTTACACTGTTTAATTTTTTATTCTTTCTATCCACCTCAACCTCATTAACAAAGGTTCATGTACAATCAAGAGAGCTCGTATAAGAAAAATGACCAACATAAGGCAGAGCATGGCCACCAGAAAACAAAACCTACCAATTCCAGAGCGATTTCAAGATTAGCTTTAACTGCTTTTTCAATGCTTATGATAATTACCATGAAGGTCAAGAGAGCTCATACAACTGCCTTAGCCCAAAACTCTTTGTCCAATACAACATTGGACAACATACACTAAACATTCTCCAAAAAGTATATACTGGTTTATGTATTATGCCACCCCATTCTGTCGTGGTGTAAATGAAATAGTAAAGTGTTGCACAATGCCCTCATCTCATCATAATTGTCTGAGCGAAGTCTTTTAACCTTTCTCCCAGTCTGTGTCTCGACCATCTTCTTTCATTTGTAAATGTGGCCAAAACTTTATTCTTGTTCTTCATCAAATACACCCACACACTTTTCTTGAATAATCATCAATAAAAGTAAAAAAATTGTGTGTGCCTCCCAAAAAAGCTGTTTTGGAGGTGTCCACTCATTACAATGAACATAATCTAGAATCCCTTTTATATTGTAAATTGTTAAATCAAACTTTACCCTTGTCTGCTTACCTAGAACACAATGTTTACAAAATTTCAATATGCAAGAATTTGCTCCTTTCAATAAGCCTTGTTTCACCAAAGTCTACAATGCTTTTTCACTAGCATGCCCTAAACTCATATGCCACAACTTGGTTGCTTCTAAATCCACATCTTTTTCAAAAATTATTGATGCTGATCCAATAATTGTACTCCCTTGAAAATAGTACAAGTTATCTCTTCTTGTGCATTTCATCACAGTCAGTGGCCCAACTACTACTTTTAAAAATCCATCTCTCCGAGTGATTGTGAGCCTTTTAAATTCTAGGACTTCTAATGAGATGAGATTTTTCTTCAAAATTAGTGCGTAGAAAACGTCTGTCAAGACTTGGATTGAGCCATCATGATTCTTCAACTGGATTGAACATATTCCCATGGTTTTACAAGCATTGTCATTGTCCATAAAAACAACTCTACCATGCATCTAGCTCCTTGAAGCAGAAAAGCAGCCCTTATTAGGACATATATGATAAGTATAATCCGTATCTAAAATCCACTCTTCTGAGTGACATGTCAACGTCATGCCAACCAAATTAAATTTTGACTCTTCATTTATGCTCTACGACACATACATCAGAAATAGCCTTACTTTTTGTAAATTTAGGACAATTCTTTTTCCAATGCTCTTTCTCGCAACAAAAAGCACATTCATCCTTGACAAGCCTCCCTTTAGACTTGCTCCCTTTTCTAGGTTTGCGACTTTGTGAATGACCTCTCCCTGTCAATGCTTCTACAATTGAATCTTTGTGATTCTTTCTGTCTTTCTTTTTGGTCTCAGAGTTATACAATGCACTACATACAACATCGAATGTGACACTGTCCTTCCATAAAGCACAGTGATGGTAAAATGGTCATATCCATCAAAAAGGGAATTTAACAGCAACAAAGCCTTATATTCATCTTCAAATTTCTCATCCAAATTTAGCAAATATCTTATTTAATGAATTTATATGGTCATTCATAGACATGCCAGGTGAATACATGAATCGATAGAGCTTTTTCTTCATATAAAGCCTATTTTCAAGGCTTTACTCCATGTACTCTTCTTCCAGTGTCTTCCATAATTTCTTTGTTGATGTCTCTCTCATGACAAAGTATTTCTAATCTTTAGTAAGATATAGGAAAATAGTACTACATGCCTATCTATTGATTTATATCCACTCCTTATCATCTATTTTGTCAGGCTTTTCTTCAAAGGCAAGCTCCAGCTCATGCTGACATAAGACATTCAACATCTCACATTGCCACATATCAAAATTATTGGTACCATTGAACTTCTTCTCTTCAAATTTCGCATTCTTTCGCATTCATCGCAATAGTCCTTGTCGATGAAGATGACAATGACGCCTCTGCCATCCTTTTTTAATTACTTAACCTGAACGAACAATGTCTACGTGTCTATCTGTATAGATAATGCACCAAGAAAGTTCCTAGGAGAATGGATGGATCATAACAATCCCACTTCAAATCCAGACTCCTTAGAATTTTATTGTCTTGTTGATAGAACTTTCTTAGACATGCATTTATCCATACAATTACAATGTTGGCTCTTGATATTCCCAAGTGCGAACTATTGACTCTGATACAAATTGTTGCGGAAGCGCGGATTGAGCAATTATCAATATTTTGGTAACTGCGACTTTTGGAGAAACATAAATATGGTGATAAACAAATTCATAGTAAATAAGACACAATAATTGATATGGTCCAGCATAACATCTACATCCACGGACAAAGAATGGAAGAAATTTCACTAATAAATGAAAATTTACGAAAGTGGGAAAAACTCTCAATACCCAAAACGAATTGTTTGATTTTTTTAACAGACATGTGTTATTAATGAAATTAAATGGTTAAGATTTTATCTTAATTAATTTTTACCTAAATAGACATCCAAACTCAACAGACATGTGTCATTAATTAAAGCAAAATTTTAGTCATTCAATTTCATTAATGACAAATTTCAATGGATTTTTGAAAGTTTAGGAGGACAAGGAGAAGAAATGCCTAGGAGAGGATCCAGATCCCAACACAAACAATGGGATAATAAAAGTCATAATTTTGAGGAACAATGATACCTACACCTGAAAGTTTGGAGAAATATTTATGTAAATCCTAATTTTTCAATAAGGGATACAAAGACGCCATTTTAATTATAATAACCTTTATAAATAGTAATTAAAAAATATGACTTTAAAATTGTTTAATAAATACAAATATAATTTAAATAGTTCAATTTGTCTAATAGACTAACAATATTAGAATATTTTTAATATGTAAAATAATTTATTATAAAAAATTTAAATATATCTTTGGTTATGTAGATTTTACAATTAATAAAATCTACGTCATGTATTAATAATATTAAATTTATTTTATATGTTATAAAAAATAATTTAATTTTTATATATTTATTTTAATATTATGTTTCTATTTAGTATAAGATTTAATTTAATATAATATAAGATAGTAAAGTATTAAAATATTTTTTAAATATTAAAATTATTTTAAAATGTATATATTATTATATTTATTTAATATCATATGTCTATTTATTATAAAACGTTGGAATCAATTGTTTTGAGTTAATAGAGTTAAAGGTTATTATAGTAAAAATGAGGTTTTGGTGCCCCTCACTAAAAAAATGAGAGTTTATATGACCATTTCTCTAAATCTTCTAATTTTGAACTTGGCTTGTATCAATTAATTTGGTTCACCATGACTTGGTCTTGGTGATTTCACATATATTGGTCCATTTATCGAGCAAACTAATAACTTAGTTTTATCGAGCAAACCAATAACTTATTTAACATCTAATGATAAAAGACATGAAAATTTAATACATTCAGGATTATTATTAGGAATAGGAAAATTATCATTTTACTATCAAAGTTATTCTGACATATCATGCCAGTACCATAATTTGTCGAAAAGTACATTTTACTACCAAACGTTTGCGCTGTTATCAATTCACTACTATTCCGTTAAGAAAAAGTTAATGTTTAACGGAAATTAAGTTAATGTTTAACGAAAATTGAGTTAAAAGTTGATTTTACCCCTAAGAGTTTGGTAGTAAAATGATAATTCCCCTTAAAACTTAGTAGTAAAATGATAATTTATCTATCAAATTAACAGACAATTTTACTTTTATAGTTCGAAATGTCTTTGATGCCCTTATGACATTAGCGAATTTTTAACGTTCTTAACGGAATAGTAGTGAATTGATAACGACGCAAACGTTTGGTAGTAAAATACACTTTTCGGCAAATCATAATCTTGATCGATATGATATGTCCGAATAATTTTGATAGTAAAATGATAATATCCCTTAGGAATATGCCTATCTTATTGCAATTAATTAGCCAAAAACTTTGTCAAACAAGTACAGAAAATCTCAAATTTGATGTCCATATATATCACAAGATATGGACTTCCAAATCCTATGCACCATAAACATATCTGTACTTTATAAAGTATATTGAGTCTGCACCAAAGTCTCACAAGCTGCCATGTCAGCCGGTGTGCTGCATGATGAGTTAGCAGAGATTTGGGAACACAGCCACAGTGGAGATAAAAAGTCATGATTGCCTACAGATAGCTCAGAGATTAAATTAAATTGCAGAATGGATAGACACAATACCTCTTCACTTCCAATGTTGGACTGCCATTGGATACAAATGAAAACTGAATTTGACTATATTTTAACTGCCACTCTTCATCAAAATATTTTTCACAAGACAAATACAGTAGCCAGAGATG
Organism: Atalantia buxifolia; assembly: GCA_030444775.1. Taxonomy (NCBI): domain Eukaryota; kingdom Viridiplantae; phylum Streptophyta; class Magnoliopsida; order Sapindales; family Rutaceae; genus Atalantia; species Atalantia buxifolia. The sequence goes on along the minus strand of CM059833.1, from coordinate 7,150,250 downwards.
GTCTGAGACAGCCTCACCAAGTTGCACGTCAGAATGAGTAAAATGAGCTGAAGAAGAGCGTATCGTATCAGCTTTCATTTGTAAACTAAGCATGCAAGTGAGATTAACACGGCTTCTGATAATAGGTAGATGCTCAAGGAAGAGAAAAACAGAGCAAATAGCATATCCCAACGACTTCTTCTTACTAAGTGAATCCGGAGGCCTTATTATTCTTATTGAAGAACCCTCTTTGCGATTACTGATCCAGTGTGGAATGTTACTTCCAGGAAGAACAATGCTGCACTTAGTTCTTGGGTTTGACACTACTGCCTGCAGCAAGAAAGAACAGAAAAATAATAATAATGTTACAGTGAGTACCTGTTTAGTACTACCATTTAGTGATAGCAATATCAAGAGTACCTCAAGCAACCCTTTTAGTATTGAAAATGCTAAATTGTAGGAGCCAATCAACTTGGGGCAATTTATACAAAATATTCTTGAGCTCGCCGAATTACATGACCTTAATGCATCTGATATTGTTGCCAGTGAAGTACAACCATCTACTCTGACTTTCTTTATATCGGATGGAAGTTCTGACAGAGATCGAAGCCTCTTGCAATCGTCCAACTTGAGATGTTTAAATTTAGGAAGATGCTTAATGGTTCCACGTAGCGAAACGAAATTTGCTTCTACTCAGATTTAATTTCTGTATGAAAATAAGATGCAGATATCACTGGAGATTGCTCCTTCCCCTAGATTACAGTTACTGAGATTCAGTTCTGTCAAAGAACACAAACCTGATAAAGATGGCAACATCAATGCCATTGAATCTGAACTTCCCCTTTGCATCAAATTAAAGGGGAACCACAAATGCCATGATGAAGATGACGGTGGTCCCTTGTATCCACGAAAAGATAACCCTTTAAGATTCTTGAGGGAAAAAAAAAATGGATGGCACGGGTTGTCTTATAGCGGTTCCACTTACATCCAGCTCCTCCAAACTTTCCATTTGCCCCAAACTCCCTGGTATATTTTCAAGTTTGGAGCAGCGAGAGAGATTTACAGTTCTTAAAGATTTCCAACCATTTATTGTACTCGGAAGTCTCACAAGATTTTTGCAGTCATTTAAATTCAATAACACAAGTCCAGTCAGAAGTACAATAGGTTTTTGATGAGATTCAGTAGCAATCTCCCTTGGAATAGTTGTAAGACTAGTACAATTCTAGATTCAATAAAATAAGCTTCTTGTGGACAAGCAAAGATGAGTGAATCTCACGTAGCCTTTTTACATCCATCAAGAATCAGCTCTTCTAAATTTGGGGCTCCTGTGAAGTCTGGTGTCTTAATCAGGTTCTTGGAATGACTGAGTCTCATCAATTTCAACTTGTTTAAAGGCTGAAAAAAGCGACAAAGGAGCTAAAAGGGATTAATCAATGTACAATAATATCAACAATAACTCATTGAAAAAATTGATACAAAATATGTGACTGAAGTACTCTTACTTTGATTCCCTTCCAAAATTGTTCAATGCGCATATAACACATGTCAAATTCCTAAGTTTTGTCCATTTCCATACTCGAAGGCAAGGATTTTAAAGGATATCCACGCCATTGAAGTAATCGTAACTCGTCAGAAAGACATTCAAGGCCTGCAGGAAGTTGCAAATTATGGATTTTAAGCAGTCTTCGGTTGGTCATCTTCAGAAAGGCCTTAGCACTTGCAGTCAAATGCACCTCTTCATTAGAAAAATCAAGCATGATGCCTTCAACTGCTTCAGTTCCTTAGAGACCGTAAGTGAAGAAAAGAAAGTGAAAATGTTGATAAGCATGCGCAAAAATTCCAACAAGTTAAAAGGAACAAATGTTTTCCACTTAATTCACTTACCGTGTTTTTTCTCAGCACATGATCACTTACATCTGCTACCTTCCACAATCTGCTGCATTTTCCAGGCTCCTCAGGGGATTTCCTCATAACAATTTGCTGTCCCATCTATTGTAATAAATCATGCATCCAAATTTGTTGTTATCTAAAACACTTATCAAAGATTTGTCAATAAGAACATCTATTCCCATTACAGGGTCGACACCACATCCATCCAAAAGTTTTGTTACATGATCTCTGTCCTCCCCTTTAGCCCATTAACAAGTACATCCAGAATTTCATCCGCAGAATGTTTATTTAGTCTTTCCAGAGTAGTTCTCCATTCATACTTTACAATACGTTTGATCAGCTCCACATAGTCTTTTGAAGGCTAGCCATCAAATGCTCTTTTGTTGAAGAGTTCAAGAGCTTCATCATCATCTAATTTCTCAACCTTATACACTCCATCCACTCTAAGTGTTCTCAGCAAATGTTTATCTCTTGTTTTAATGATTCTGCTCCCTGAACCAAACCAAGAGTGCTTTCCGGCTAACCTATTTAGTTGACTTATATGAACAGCATCATCTATAAGGACAAGAACATTTCTACTTCGCAACTCTCTTTTGATCATTTGGATTCCGTCGAAGTCATTTCTTATCGCAATATCTGTTTCCATTAGAGTTACGGAAAGAAGTTGCTTCTGTAAAGCAATTAGACCATCCTTTTCCGAAATTTCTCTAACATTGGCAAGAAAACTACTTCCTTCAAATTCATAAGAAATTAAGTCATAAACAACTCTTGCAATTGGCGTTTTACCTACTCCTCCCATGCCACAGATCCCTATCATACGAACATCACGAGACTCTGCATCTAAAAGCAATCCTAGTTTCTTTAGACGCGAATTCATTTCCACTAAGTCATCAAGAATCCCGAATGTTCTAGGACCTTTTTTTCTTGATGTCTCCTTGACTATTTCCTGAATAAATTCTACCTCATGCCTGCGAAATAAAATACACATCTCATATTGAAAATTATGACTAAGGCGTTTGTATTATAATTACTTCTTGAAAAAAATAAGAGGAAATAATGATGGTTGATTGATTATTACCTGTCCTTCAAATGCCATCCATAGGGATTGGCCACCTCTGTCAAAGCATGCCTCCAATTTTGGACCTTTTCTATATTCTCCCGGAAAGCTTCATGTTTAGCAAAAGCTTCATGAAAGATTCCGGTCTGTTTCCTTACAACAGTTGGTTCCACTTCAAAGAAAATCGGAAAAACCATTTGTGCACTACTCGTGTTCTTGCGGTGAACAATCTTAGCAAGTTCATCCAAGCACCAAGTTGAATAAGCGTAGTTTCTCGAGAAAATAACAACTGAGAATCTTGATTCTTCAATAGCCTTGAAGAGTCCTCGTGAGATGGCTTTTCCTCTCTCGAGTTCTTTATCATCCTCAAATATTTTGTTTCCCTTTTTCTTCAAAGCGTTATGTAGATGACATGCGAAGTGATTGCGAGTGTCTTCGCCTCTGAAGCTTAGGAAGACATCATATTTCCAATAAGAGGAAGGAGAAGGAACAGATGATGAGACTCTTTGGTTACTCATGATTGAAGCAACCTGAAAATTTTGAATAAAACAACCAAGTCTTCTTGCTAATCAAATCAAATATATATAAATATCAAAGTGATTAACTCACTTTAAAAAATTATACATATCCATAATATAACATATGAAATATGGCCAGTCCCAATTATTGTATAATAACTATCCTGTTTGATCAGAAAGAATGTTGAAACTTTTCCTCTGTTTCTTTTAGGACTAATAACATTTAGATCTCATATTTTTGAATAATTTCTCAAGCAATGACATAATTTGTCTACTTGTGACAAATAAGCCCCTAGTCTCTATTTTAATGATTAAGATACCCTTTAGAGTGGAAGTTTCAATATTTTTGGATAATTATTAGGCAACTACCAAGCACGAAAGCGCATGCAACTACTTGAAAATTTCTCTTAACACATAACTGCCTAGCTTTAGTGAATTATCTAGTAAGAACAATTTTGTCAATTTAAAAATCTAGTCAACAAAGAATAAGAAAGGATAGTTACATCAGCCTGCAGACTCTATTATTTTTCCCTTTTAGCATGTAGAAGATTATGAGTCTTTTCATATATTTCTATCTGAGTTATTCAATAATGTCGATAGTTACATGATAAAAATAAATACTCAAGTGGTGCTTTGATCATTTCAACAAGTTTAGGAACCTATTTGGTAGAAATGATCAAGTTATTCTTTTGCTACCTGAACTTCATCTAAAACCTGAATAGACAACAAATTCTTCAATTTCAATCGAACTAGTTCACCTATGAAAATAAATAAATAAATAAATTACTTTTCTAAGTAAATAAATTAATTAATTAAGTCTCCTTTCTTGTCTAATATCCAAAAAATTTGACATCATCATATATATTGTTTACGCAAAACATTACTTACCATCCTTCCAAGCTACAAGTCATTTCATCCGGCCTCACAAGCATGCATCAATATTTGTTTGATAGATTACTTCTGTTTCTTATAGTGGATGTGGGGTATTTATATATATTGCTCTCTCGGAATCAGGGTTAAAGAATATTAGGAGGCTGCAGACGACAAAAAGATTAAAAGAATCTCTTCTAAAAGGAAAAGCATTGCAAACGGATAAAAGTGGTAAGATGAAGACAACGCAATCAAAAATCAAGATAAGCCTAAAAAGCACCCAGGATTCTAATGTGGTCATTAGTGAAAAAATGGACGGCCTATTATTTTCAAAAAGGCATCTTGAATTTTTTCTCCAAAAGTTTATCACATTTTATGGGGTCTTCCAGAATCACGGTTACTTTCCCGCTCACAAACAATCATGATAGTATTTATATACACGTAATAAACAGTGAATAGACAGAAAGCAGTGTTCCAGAAGCGCTCAAAACTCTCTCAATGTGTAATGTCATGTTTGTAAAAACACTGAAATTAGGGATTAGGTATAACAAAACTTCATATTGTCTGAAATTAATTAATTGATGTTAGCAATGCCATAAAAATAATTAATTATAGAGAGAATCCGTAAACAGTATTTGATAAATTTTATTATAAAATTGTAGTAAATTTTTGAAGTGATTATATGTGTTCGGTTGATTTTAATGTTGCAGGATTGTAAGTATGCAAATGACTGAAATGAACATACTGTTAAATGGAATTTTCTTGTACATATATAAATAATTACACAACCCATTATTCTCCCTTGTAGCTTATTATTATTTAGCACATGAAAAAATAAATAAAAAGATAACTTGATGAAGTTGTTTGCCAATATGCATTACTTTTTCTTTAGTTTTGTGTTTTTTGCGTCACTCGTACCTTCTCTGTTAAATTTGCTTTTAACAACTCAAATATTTTGGATATTAGTTGCCAAATGTTATTTGACATCACAAATAAATAATACTCTCTGTTCTACTACTATTATTTTTTTCAATGGCTCTGTCCGCTCTGTACTCTAGGTCTTATCATCCACCAGATAGTCATAATTAAAGCGATCACCTTCCAAATTTTGAAAATGTCAGCAGAAACCTTCGCACAAGTATGTGGAGATGACATACCATAATTATATTATCTTGAAACTTTAAGAAATTTAAAATGTTCTAATTCCAAAAAAGAAAAAAAACGTCTAGGACTAACTTAAGATATAGGTATACACGGTATGCCTTGAAATATTGTTCCCTTAAAAGAATGGCGGGGGCAGTAGACACCATAGGAATTGAAGGAACATATACATAAAATGGGTCCGTCAAAAATTCCCGTCAAATGGGAAAATCAAGATACGGTGATGAAAATCATGATAAGCCGATAAAACTACAAATTGTCTCATATTAATTAGTTGATATTAGCTATACTTAAAAAATAAGTAATTGTAGAGAAAATTTGTTAAATGCTTGATAAATTTTATTTATAAAAATATAATTAATTTAAAAAATAATTATATGTATTTGACAAATCTTACCACTTAATAACCATAAGAATGCAAACGAAGACATAATATTAAATGAAAATTCACTTATACATTTATATAAACAAGTACATGTAATAATTAAGTAAAACCATTATTTTCTGCGGTAGCTTATTATTGATTAGTAAATGAAATAAATAAATAAAAAGATAACTTGATGAAGTTAATTGTTTGCAAATGTGCATTACTTTTTCTTTAATTTTGTGTTTCTCCTTCACTCTTACCTTCTCCATTATATTTGCTTTGAACAACTCAAATATTTAGGATTTTAGTTACCAATAGTTATTTGACGTCACAAACACTGTTTTTTTTTCCCCCTTTAATGGCTCTGTTTTGTAATTTAACTCGTCTTCCAGGTCTGTAATCTACCATATAATCATAACTAAAGCATATAAAATGTATTTCTAATTTCAAAAGACATCTAGGACCTCATTCTTTGCTTCACTTCTAAATTAATTACTTTCTTTTTCAGCAGAGCACTTTAAAAATAAAATGGGTCACCTTTAACCTTTATTATCGTCTTTGATGTTCACTGTCTCCCACAATATTTAAATAAAAAAAAAAAAAGGAAAGAAAGAAAAGTTAAAGAAGATGACAGTTGCAATGCATCTCCACAACAATGATGAGTAGGCGTGGACTGTAAACTTACTTTCTATCTATTTATGATTTTGTCATATGTCACACGTGCATAAACATATGCATCAGGAAATTGAATTATATGATTTTCACAATAACTTTTAGATACACAATTAAAACACATACATTGATTCATGACTTTCTATCTTCACAATGGCAATGGAAAATGGTGTTTCTCTCTCTCTCTCTCTCTCTCGACCTTACACTAATTTTACGTAAGAGTTTGGTGGTAGTCCTATTTGATGAAATAAGGTTATATTTCATAGATAGGGAGAGGACCAAACTTTTTTATTGAATTTATAATTCAGTTTCCATCAAAATTAAATCTTTAAAAAGTATAAATACATATAATATGGGCTTAATAAGAACTCATGGGGGACCATTATTTTTTAGCCTCTCCTCTCTTGTAGAAATCATTTAATATGCTAAACCTTTTCCTTTACTTAAATTGTTTGATCTCAAATTAACATGCTTTGCTTCTGTTGATTGTGTACCTCTGATTACTACTTAGAAAAGGAGATATTTACGTGAACCTCCGAATATTTTGTGAGAGGCTGAAAAGGGTGTTAGCAGGTGAAGAAGGCACGTTAACACCGCCTGATTCAACAAATTTAACCCTAATTTTTCAGAACCTTCTTACGGAGTCTGAAATTATTACTACTCCGCTGGGGAACTATCAAGGCGACATGGTTTGGCTTCTGTATCAACTAGGGTATGAAGAAGACACTGATAGACCGGACATTTTGGAGATTCAGAAGGACATCAATTACTTTGTTCATGAATCTGAGAAAGCCATCGATAAATTCTTCATCACCATCATGCGGAGGTATTGCACCTGAAATCAATGTATTGGCTAGAGGAGTGGACAATAGGGGCAGAAGCAATGCCAACACTTTTAGGGATGTGGGCTTTTCAGTTTAAAGAAGAGGATTCGTTAGCTGAAAACTTGGGCGTTTTCTTTAATAAATAAATTGTTGTTACTTCGGTTACTGTTCAAGCTGAATTTGTTTTGGAGGAAAATCAGAGGGGAAACATCATAACTGCAGCCGAGCTTTCCACTTCAAATGTAATTCAGCATTGATCCATTCAATACTTTTCATTTCAGCAATCTTTTGGGGACACTGTTTTGAATTTGATTTGCCACAAGTGATGCCGTGGTTAGGTTACTATCTATAAACTTGAACAAGATCTTCGTTTTATGTTTTTGGATTTGCTGGCTTTTGTAGCTTTAATTACTGTTGTGATAAGAACTACATTTCAGTTTTGTTCATGCATATATGGTTTGGCTGAATTTGGAGTACATGTAGACAAAATTTTCCTCGAGAGAGTTGTGCATGATAGAAACTTAGGTGTTTGTGTTTGGCAGCTGAGAAAGCTAAAGAAAATGAAAGAAAACAAAAGAAAAGCTTTGCTAATGAAACTTATAGAAATTTCATACTAATTACTTAAACAGTTTACACACGCACAAATAAATACAAGCTCAGCTCGTTGCAGTTCGTTAGATAATTTGTTACACACGCGTGAGAGCTTATCATGAGTAACTAACTAATCCACGTCAGCTTAACTAAATTGATTAGCAGCTGTCAAGAGTACAACAGCAGCATGCACATGACCTTTCTGTTTCTTCTCATTTAATCAGCTTCACTAACAGTGCATCAACGTGATTGTGATCAAGTGACACTCTTCTTTAATAGCTAATTTAGCACTTTAGCTCTATTTTCTTATCCTTGTTGATGCAGAAATCTAGTCAATTTTTCTGCGACCAGGTGTCCATGCCAACACTTAAATTTGTTTTGATGGGGAAATGGTACTTACTCGCACCTCCTTTCTTTGAGCAAACACTAGCGACCACGGGCACTTCCTGCGAAATTCACCTGCGTTCACAAAAACAATTAGAAAGATGCCAGATGTTTTCCAGTGAAACCTTCGATGCTTAAGTTAGGAATCAGACCTTTTTGGAAAAAGGTTATGCCACAACTCTCGTGGCTTAATTCTAATTGCTTTCGAATAATACTTTAAAAGAAAATACCAGAAAAACTAGAAAAGCTTAGAGGAGAGAGAAAAGAGAAAGTGAAAAAGCCTTAAGAGAGAGAAAAACTTACTTGATTTAGGATTTCTAAGGTTCTTATAAAGAATCGAGAGTCTTATTCTTGGATAAGGGAGAGTAGCAATTAGTTGATCAGGATCATGCCCTGATTTTTCAAAAAGAATCCTCGAATTGATTCTTGACCAAGTCTTCATATTGACTTGATTTAAGTTTCTGCTCATGAGATCTTTGTGCAAGCATAACCTGCCTACTATTTAATGATTAAAGCAGACTGTTTGTGAGCTCCTTTAGATCATACCCTGAGCGGGTTAGCTGTTAACTCTAATATTGAAGAGAGCATGATTTACACAGAATCGTTTTCAATCATGCTCCTTCTTTTTTCTCCCCAACACTAGTCCCTCAGTTTCTAATTTTGAGAGTGAAACAAATCAAAATTGGAATCTAATTTGTTGCAACCAGGCCGACATCTCTGCTCACTCAACTTATAAAACATGGAGCTACCGAGACTTGAAAAGGAAGATCGATAGCAAATCTCTAGACAAGTCTTGTCCTATTGATGAAATAAAGTGCAGTACAACAAAAAGTGACTTTGATAAGCTTAGGAGAATTTACAGCATACTTAATGACATCATCCTAAATGTGCCTGGTCCTAAAGACACTCTTAATCGTCCCCTAGGAAATATATTACCTTATATCTAGAGCACTTTAGATTGGTGTTAGACTTCCCTTGCAGCCTTATTTTGTTCAAGTATTAGGAAGAATAAACTTGGTGCCTAGTTAACTAAACCCGAATAGATGGAGAGTGCTTTTTGGTCTGTTCATCTTGTAAAATATGTACGGGCAAAGCGAGCCCGAGGTTGATGGGATAAAGCATCTATACTAGCTAAAGAGTAGCCTAAAAGACGCGAGTTAGTATTACTTCGTATCGAGCACAAAGAAAAGGAAACCCATAACAAATATCCCTACTTCGGATGGAAATTGGAAAAGCAAATTTTTTTTTTTTTGGGTAATTGGGGCTAGATAACACCTACAGATGAAGGAAATATACATGTTCCTTCTCGTTTCTCCACTTCATGTTATTTACCAGCTCGTAGTATCTCTTAGCTGCTTGCTAACTCTTAGACATGCTCTCCTACTTTTTTTCCCTTTTTTTTTCACTCATCCTATCTTCCTACTACAGACTTCTGAAGCATGGTTTACAAGATCAAAAGTAAGCAACTACAGAGAGTCGAGATCGCCTTCTCCAATTAGTGTTTGTGTAGGGACCTACTATCTGTGACCAGCCTAGTGAGTTCGCAACTAGTATCGGTGGTAGAGAACATGAAGGAAGCAATTATTGAAGCAATGAAGAGGAAGCGTCCTTACAGTGGTGAAGCTTCTGAAAGCTCAAGCAAAGACACCACACTGACAAAAAAAAACTTAAGGTTATTCAGTGGATTTCTCCTTTAAAAGTCTTCCTCCTTCTTTTCCTAAAGCGGGTGAAAGCAAGTGGAGTCGCTAGTGAGAAGTCTTCTCACCTTTCTTCCACTCGCCAAATCAAAATCTTAACTACCATAGAAACGAGCAAACTACTAGGTCACGTACTATAATGATTATGCAAAGTTAGTGAAGAAGAAAGACTTTGAGGACATGGAGGGTCGAACACTTGGTGAGCTGATGAACGCTTGTCAATTTCGAAAATTGCTCGTTACCATAAGACAATTCAGGTAGACAATCAAGTTTTGAAGAAAAAAAGTAGAACTTATCAAAGAAAGATGAATGAAACTCCGCGTCGAGAACTTACAATTGGAGGAATGAGCATCTCTATTCAATGGGAAAGCAACTCAACTTGAGAAGGAGTTGAACAATAAGATAGAAGAACTTGCGCACGAGGGAGCCCTTTTTGAGAACCAACTAAAATATATGCAGTCAACTCACCAAAGTTAGGTCAGATTCTAGAAAAAGAGATCGATGACAACTATAGTGCTGGCCTCAAACTCTCTTACAAGTGCATTATGACCGTCCTCCAGAAGCAACACCCCAAGCTGAAGATGGATGAGTTAGCAGCTAAAGCTACCAAATACATAAATGAACAAGAAGCTAAAGAAGATGAGGGAAAAGATGAAATTCCTAAAGCTACTAAGAATGCCTCTCCTCTTGCTGCTAATGATGACCTCCAAATGCTCCCCGTGTAGGGAGAAAATCAAGTTTTTCAATTTTTCAATTAAAATCTTTTTGGACCGATCTCATACAACATATAAGAATTAAGTAATCTAGAAATTCGTACCTTTAATAATCTGATAAGACGAACGATTGAGAGTTGTAGATCCATCTCCAAACGATCTTCCAGGCTATGACTCAAGATCGATCAACACTGGACGTGTGGGTGTCTGTTTCACCACTTCCAATTGCAACTGGAGTCTCTTAGATGTCTTCTATATTTTTCTCAACAACCCCGGAATTCTATTCTCTCTATTTTTGGGAGAAAAGTACCCCTTTTATAATATCTTATAAAAAACCCTAGTATGTTAGGATTAGAATTCATATTTTAATTTAAAATAGGATTCCTCTTTTAATTTAAATATTTAAATATTTAAATTAAATACTATCTCTCCACTTACGTAAAAGTGGAGAGAATGTGTAACTAACTAGGGGACCACCTTGTAAAATATCACAAGCCCCCCTTTTACACTTGAATATAACATACTAGGCTTTAACAAATATTATAATTATGATTTTCACCTAATACGCCAGTTTTCTTGCTTTTGGGTTCAGTGATGGTGTTGTCAATTAAATGAGCTAACCCAAGGATCATTTGGGAACATACAATAGTGGCTACAATAATTAAATTTGTAATTAAACAAATATAATTATTTAATTCCAATTCTACTCCACTATAAGATTGGAACTGACCTCCATAATTGTATGCTCGAATAATAATTTGCCCAAGCCACATTGATTTCTTTACTGCATAATCCTTTATACCACATCATTAATTAAATCGATATCTCAACTGTACAATCGATTTAATTACATCTTTTTCCTTGATACTTACTGGTTTTCTCTAATGATCATTTTCAACATACTAAATATGTTGACACACTCTGGCCAGAGAATTCTATGATCAAGTGCCGAAAACCCATCAAGAGATGTGTCGTACAAATTCTATATTGTCAATCTATAACTCCAATACTCATAATTGCCTCCACTAAGATACCGGGTAATCTTGACCATAAGTGTGTGTCGTGCCCATTGGTAACTCAAATGGAATAACAATTACAATCATGAAATCATAACTAACTCAAGATTAAGATTACAGTAAAATCAATGCATATGAGATTTAATAAGTCTGACAGTCATTTCAAGGTTAATTAAATCTCATATGTGATCTTCTTCAACGTAGTCGTACTACATCAATAAATTCATACATGACTAAGACAAACCATTCAATGAATTTATTACAGTCTATACCTAAATAAAGTGTCCAACTTTATTTATCAACTGCGAAGATAATTTATTTAATTATAAGATAACGTGTATTTATGTCTTCTATGAATCCACATGGTGATCACATAAATACATATAATATGATCAAATGGACTTTACTCAAAATATTAATGCAATTAAGATACTTGAATAAAATACCTCATTTATTTTATTAATTAGAAAAATTATTTATTACAATAAATATATAAATATGCTTTAAAGAGCATATTTTTCCAACACCCCGAACAAGCAGATCCTACTCCTAACAAACAAATCATAAATCTTCTTAAATGTAATTAAGAATGTCCATGTGCTAATGTTTACTTTAAGATTTTTGTCTTCATTTCTATTTTTAAATACTAGGAATATTTTCCAAAAGCTTCTTTTATTTGCCTCGGAATATTCCACCTTTATTACTATTGAGCGAAAGTAGGGAAAACTAGATTTTTGTCTCTTCTCAATGTGGCTTTGAGTCTTAAAGCCTTAGAAAAAATTTTGTAAGGAAACGACTACTCGCTTTAGCTCTGTCAAGTAAGTATAGGCAAACTCTAACTGGCGTCTTACCTCTAGAAGACTTTAAGACTTAAAGCTTTATTCTTGTTGTTGATGCGAGATTTTGTGACTGCTCAGTTACGACCAGGAATCTCTCCTCAACGCTTGAGTTTGTAACGAACAGAATCTACCTCACGCTATTCTTCTGGACGAGCAGAGCTACACCTACTATATCTTCGTCCCAGCAGACCCCTGCGTACACAGAAACTGGTCAGAGCACGGTGGGAGTTTTCCCGGCGTAAACCCTCCGACGCTCATATCAGAAATTTAGGCTTACTTTTTAGAAAACTCTACCACTAATCTTGTGGCTCTCTAATGATTTCTTAGGCACTCAAATCCCTATCACTTTCCTGTGATTCTTAGTCAAAATGCTCTCTAGAATTTTTTTTACCTCTCTTTTTTAATATAATGGTGTGCAACCCTTTTACCTTCTTTGATCGGCCCTTTATAGCCTTCCTCAGTACTCGGCTTCTTTCATCCATGTTATCCCCCCCAATCTCATTCCCCGTCACGAATGTTTGAACGTTGTGGTTGCAGTTAAGTGGGCCTCGTGCCTGGACTTGCGGAAAGTGGTGACCGTGGCTGAGTGGGTCTCGCATCTGGATTTTTAGAAAGTGGCACGCGTTCCAATAACTGCTTTAAGCTGCGTCTGTCAAGTTCGACCCCAGTAGGGAGCGTCTTCGATACCGAGCAGAGGATTCCTGCTCATGTAATGGTTCCCGCAAAGGACCTCATCGACATCGAGTAGAAGGTTCTACTCCTGGTTAGCATAACGCTCTACGTACATGAGCAGGTTTGGTCTTTGCTTAGTGCAGGTGGTCTTGTCGTTATACATCCCCTAAACACTTGCCTTACAAAATTTTCACAAGTAATTGTCTACTCGTTTAATCCCTGTTGAGCAGGCGTAGGCAAATTTTGACTTTTGTCTCACCTCAAAGAGGGCTTTGAAATTTAAAGTCATATACTGGGCCTAGAAAAAATTTTGTAAGAAATCGGCTAGGCAAACTCTAACCTTTATCTCACCTTGAGGAGACTTTGAGACTTAAAGCCTTATACTTTCTTTAGAAAATTTTCACAAGTAATAACTTGCTTGCTTAATCTATTTTCACAAGTAATAGCTTGCTCGCTTAATCCCTTTGAGCAAGCATACCCTGATTTTGACTTTTTTCTTACCTCGAAGAGGCTTTGAGACTTAAGCCTTATACTAGCCTCAGAAAAATTTTTGTATGGAATTGATTGCTCGCTTCAACTCCGTCGAGCAGGCATAGGCAAATTTTGATTTTTGTCTCATCTTGATGAGGCTTTCAGACTTAAAGCCTTTTACTTGCCTAAAAAAAAAATACAACAAAACAAGAACTGAATAGATTTCGCACCCATTTTATTTGAAGCTAATGAATTACAAAAACAAAAATGCTTAAGGAAAGCTGGATTTTTTAACATTGGCGACCAACTTATTACCAAAGTTTTTTACTGAAAGTACTTCTTCAATGTTCTATATTATTCCAAGATCTTTTGACTAATTAACCATCCGCATAGGCCAACTTATATGCCTCTGGTCTAACTACTAGCAAAACTCTATACGGCCCCTCCTTGTTGGGACCAAACACACCTTATCTCGAATCTCTGGTATTCTGGTTAACTCTTGTAAGTAACCAGTCTCTATCTCTGAACCATCATTCATATGTTCCAGTTGTAATAGTGATCAATTTTTTGCTAATAGGTAATTAACCTTACTGATGAAGACTCTCTTTTTTCAGCAAGTAGATCTAAGTTCAAGTACATTTGCTCATTGTCTTCCTCCTCGTCAAAGTACTTCATTTGATGTGTGACATCACAATTTCTGCTGGAATAATTGCCTCATGGCCAAAATTTAAGGCAAATGTCATTTCGCCATAATGACCTTGTGAGCGGTCTTGTAAGCCCACAATATATTAGAAAGCTCGTCGGCCACACACCTTTCTTTTCTCCTAGTCGCATCTTTAAGAGCTTCTTAATGTTTTGTTCACTGCCTTGACTTGCCTGTTTACTTCCAGATGTGCAAACGAGCAGAATCTCAGTTCAATCTTCAACTTTTCACAAAACTTCCTGAAATTGCGATTATTCAACTGCCTTCAATTATGTGTTATAAGTGCGTCAAAGATTCCATATTTGCATTCAACATTCTTCCAAATAAAGTTGGTTGTCTTTTTCTTCGTGATCTTACTGAGAGGCTCGACCTCATTTTTTAAAGTAGCCCATTGCCATAATAGCGTGAATAACTACTCCTCTTCCTTTTGATAATGGCTCAGTTAGATTAATCCCCCACTATGCAAATGCCATGATAAGGACATTATGGTGAGCATCTCCGGAGGTTATGTTGGATAACAGGCGAAATCCTGATAGTTTTTGCAATGCTTAATCTTCTCTTGTGCATCCCGACACATTGTAGGGCAAAAATATCCTTCCTTAAGGCCTTGAATGCTAAAGACCTCTCCCCAGTGACTCTCATAGATCCCTTCACAAATCTCCCTCAACACATAATCTGCTTTATCATCACCTAAGCGTTGGAGAAAAGGCAATGTATATCCTTGTCTGTGCAACACCCCGTCAATTAACGTGTATTGGTTTTTTAGCATTTGATCCTTCTTGCTTGCGTTTTATCTGTCGATAATGTTCCATCTTAAATGTATGAGATTATTAGATCTATCCATGAGCTCCGCTCGTCTATCCTCATCACATCTATTTCCTACTTAACGCTTGGGAAGGTTTTGACTTCCACCAGAATTGACTTAGGCACTTTTGCATCTAACGTGGCAACGATTCTAGCCAGGATATCTATTTGGTAGCTTTCTGCTCTTGAAATCAGAGGGGCAGCTTTGCTAGCATAAACCATCCAACAGTCAAGTTAATAGCCTAGGAAATATAAATTTAAAGAGAAAAAGTTAGCATTTTCCTTTTAAGTCCTTTTTTCCCCTTACCTTTTAGTGAGAATAGAGGGCTTTTATAGGCAAAATTAATTTGACTTCAGTCCTACTTACTTTGAGGATAAGTGTCATTATTCTTGTGGCATCTAGCGACATTTGTCTGTTCATGCCCATGTTAATTGACATGGACATGCAAGCTTGTTTGCAGATTAATAGAAGAAGCATTTTAAACTTAAGATGTTTTACTAAGACTCTGGGATGATAGGAACTTTGAATTTAGGAGGTGGTATCCTAGGTAGTTTGTCTTAAGACAGGAGCCTAGGATATCATAGTCTTTTGGACTTTAAAGCCTTGCCACCTAGGAGGACTACCCTAGGTAGTTTGTTTGAGGATAGGAGCCTATGGTCTCGATACCTTTTGGTTTTTAAAGCCTTGCCACCTAGGAGGATTATC
This sequence comes from Atalantia buxifolia, assembly GCA_030444775.1. Lineage (NCBI taxonomy): Eukaryota > Viridiplantae > Streptophyta > Magnoliopsida > Sapindales > Rutaceae > Atalantia > Atalantia buxifolia. Next base: position 7,134,316 of record CM059833.1, on the reverse strand, counting down.
TTAGGTGGTTTGTCTTAAGATAGGATCTTAGGACCTGAATACCTTTTGGGCTTTGAAGTCTTGCCACCTAAGAGGATTATCCTAGGTGGCTTGTCTTAGGATAGGATCTTAGGACCCAGATACGTTTTGGACTTTAAAGTCTTGCCACTTAAGAGGATTATTCTAAATGGTCTATCCACCACTTCTTAGGCTTTGACTAGGCCTATTATATTTTTTATCCATCAATTGCTATCAACTTGCATGTAGTGTCGATGTGGGATGGAGATTTATACGAGTAGCAGGGGTTGTAGACAACAGAAGGTTTAAAGGAATCTCTTTTGAAAAGCAACGAAAATGAATAAAGTAGGAAAATCAAGATGAGCTAATAGTTTGTGTTTCTGAATCACTCTCACATTTTTTGATATTTGCTTTTGACAACTTAAATATTCAGGATTTTAATTACCAATTATTATTTGACGTCAAAAATACTATTTTTTTCCTTTAATGGTTGTATTTTGTAATATAGCATGTCTTTTAAGTCTGTAATCTATCAAATATCATAATTAAGCACATAAAATTACTAATATAAAATGTATTTCTAATTTCAAAAGACATCTAGGACTTTATTCATTGCTTTACTTCTAAATTAATTAGGCAAAGGAAGTTTGGTTTTCAACAGAGCATTTTATAAAGAAAATGGTTCACCTTTTAAGTCTTTAACTTTTATTTTCTCTCCCTCACACTATACTATACTAAAGAACGTTGTTTACTTATACTGAAGTAAAAGCGTGAAAAAGGAATTAGAAGCTGATTTATATGTTTATTTTGTCTTGGAAAATGAGTAAATTATTTTAAATTATAATTTTACTCTTAGTTAAAGAATTGTAGTTTTTAATTATAAAGTGAATAAAAAAATATATTTATAAAATAAACTGCTTGTTCTATTATTAATTTTAATTATATAGATTAATAATAATATTTTTAATTATATAAATGACAATTTTTTACTAATTTTTATTTTAATTATGCAAATTAAAATTTTTTAATAAGAGCAACACATCAAAGATTATTATTAACAATATAGTACAAAATTAATATTTTCTTAGAATAAAATATTTTATTATTAATTATTAATATTAAATAAATATAATGCTATTAAACTAATAATAGTAATATTATTAATTCTACATGAATATAATAATATTATTTTAAAATAATTTTAATTTACATTAAATAAATTATTGTTTTTAACAAAATATAATAATATCATATTTAATAAGTTTAATATTAATATTTTTAATAAATATAATAGTATTAAATAATATTATAACAATATTAGTTAAATAAATATAATATTGTTGTTTTTAAGTAATTGTGACATTATTATTTTAATAAATATAACTATATTTTATTTAATAAACGAAGAATCAAAAAAGAAGTGAGAGTAGATTCCCATTCCCACCTCCTCTATGGGAGTGGGAATCCCACTCTACACTCCAAAATTGAATGAGACTCATAGAGTGAGACTCTCATTTCTCTTCTTAAATATGTAATAAGTACTGGAGTAGAAGGAATTCACACTCCCTACTCTTACTCCAGCAAGTAAACACAATATAAGATAATAACATCTAAGCAAGCCTATTTAGGTTGATAAGTTTTCTCCATTTATTTTTTAAGGTTGATTGTAAATTTAATTTCTATCTGTTTATGCTTTTGTCATGCACTTTTGTCATGCAAGCATAAGTATATACGTCAAGAAATTGAATCCTATGATTTTCACAATAAACTCTTAAACACAAAAATCCATAGTTTTCTATCTTGAAAGATGGTAAAGTGTATTGTTCTTTTTTGACATTACACCAATTCTACTTAAGAGTTTAGTGGTAATCTTGAAATAAAGTTATTTTTATAAACAAGGGACGATCAACTTCTTTTATTATTAAAACACTTAAAGCAGTAAAATGAATATATGTTTAATAAGAAATCACGTGGGACAATTAAAGGTGTGTTTGGTATCATTTTGGTTATCTGTTTTTCAATTTATGAAAATATAAAAGTGTTAAACTTATTTGGCGGATCCATTTTTTAATTAAAAAAAAGTTGAATAGTTCTTGTTTCTGTTTTTCTTCATAAAGTAGAGAAAAACAAATTAGCGATCTCTATCTTTTTGTTTTTTGTTATTATGAGTTCTGTAATGCAATAATTACCACTAAAGTTTGATAGATCCCATATGTTTGTTAGATAAATGGTTTATTATTATATAATAAATTTGCAATAAAAAAGATGCCATTGCTACTCATGTATTTAAAAAATAAATTGAGCGTAATTAATATAAATAATGTAACAATCAATAAATAAGATTTAAAGAAAAGATAAATTTCTTTAGAAGTTCACATAGAAAAAAAGAAGCCACTTGGTTTTCTTTAAAAAATTGGAGCAATACGGATAAGAATCATAAGATCACTATTGCTGAAATTGAATGGATCAAACATGGAATAGTCAATAACAACTGGGTCCACTTAATCGAAAAAGCAATTGTTTCAAGCTCTCTCAAGCTCAAGGTTAAGGGGTTGCCAACACAAAAGATTAAAATTTAAAATTAAAAGGGATCAACTGGTCCCAATCAAATTCAAGAAGCAAAAGCATAACTATTTTCCATTTTTCTACATGATAATTAATTGAAATTTAAGAAAATACAATACTATTTCAATTAGAATTGGGAATTTATTTTTATTCAATGATCAAATTTAAGTCTTGATCCAATGGAAAGAATATTGGGAGAGTTGATAGCCCAAGTGAAGCCAGACATATATATTTATAAGATTAAGAATGGTCATGTTTAGGCTATTTACACACTTAAACAATCTTCATCACTCTTTTCCCCCACTATATTCCTAAAATTAATTTTTACCAAAATTTATCATATTTCCCGTCGGATTCCCACAAAAGTGAAATAAATCATCATTACACGTCCACTTCACTCTATAAAAGTCAACGAATATACTCACATTTCATACTTGTCAAGAAATAATTTTTTTTCTTTCGAAAACCAAAATAAAATTATGTCAATATGAATTCTTTAACAGAACAACCTTTGGCTTCTGATGTTTAATACTACTCTTTGCATGCCCAAAAATTCTAAAATTTTAAGTTAATCCTATTACTGGGCATGTGGCGGTAATAAGATTGAAGGTACTTTGATAGATATCTTTGGATCTCAGTTCTTCTCAAGAGGCATGCGTCTTGGACTTTTCTCTAAATGAACTTTTCTCCAAATGAACGTGTATCATGTTTCTGCTGACTGAGTGTTCATTAATGCCCAAAACTCCCATGCGATTAGCCAGCTATCCCCTTCTTAATAGACGCTGGCCCCGGCACCGGCTCGGGCTAATAGCACTTAACCAGTATATGCTTCGACCCGCATTGAATGCAGGGCGAAAAAATGAGCAATAATGTCATATTTGTGGAACCTAGCCACTTAGCCAGTCTCTTGGCATATCCCTTGCAAATTCTTCCATAGTGTTTAATTTTACACCACTAACCTCGTGTTTAATTTTACACCACTAACCACTTTGAGATAGAACCAATCCTGTGGACATTTCTTGAAGCAAGAAACAATACCTCTTGAGTACTACAAAGAGAAGCAGATATGGACGTCCACCTCCGACTATTTTGTGAGAAGTTGAAAGGTGTGTTAACATTGCCTGATTCAACAAATTTAACCCCTCTTTTCCAGAACCTTCTTACGGAGTCTGAAATTATTACAACTCTGCTGGGGAACTATGAAGGTGACCTGTCTCTTCATCTGATTCAACTCTTTAGAGAACATTTCGATAAAGCCAAGATATCTTTGCCTTTTTGGCAACTCTTGGACTCAGAAGAAAATACTAACAGACCAGACATTTTGGAAATTCTGGAGGACATCAATTACTTTGTCAAAGAATCTGAGGAAGCCATTGACGCCTTTTCATCAACATCATTCAGCAGCAAAACAGTGAAAGCACTACTTGTAAGGCTCGTCTTGTTGAACTCCACAGTAAAATCATTAACATTAGAAATCGGATGGAACAACTTCCACCCAGCGACAATGATTTCGATATCAGTGAACGAAGGGACAAACTCATTCACTTATTGATTGAGGGACAACCTTGGGTTGATGAGAGTGAATTTGAAAGGGGCAGAGAGGAGTTGTTTGATTTATTGATTGAGGGCCCTTCCCGGCTTTCAGTGGTTGCAATTCTCGGCGCTTCTATATGACTGCTTTTGCTGCTGATGCTTTCAACAATAATCATGTCAAGTTTTATTTTGACTGCCATGCATGGGTCAGGGTTTATATAGCCTACGATTTTGGCAAGATATTGGATGACATAATCAAGTCTCTGATGCCTCCATCTCGGGTTAGTGTAATTATCGGTGAACATTATCAATTGAAGAAAACTATTTTTCGAGATTACCTAACAGAGAAGAAGTACTTTATTGTGCTTGATGACGTCTTCGATGACAGTGATATATGGAATGATCTTGCAGAAGTTCTTCCTGATAATCAGAATGGAAGCAGAGTACTTATAACGCTTTTTTGGTTCGGATTGCAAGACGGAGAGAAGATCCGGCCTGATTCAGTTCTCGTTGGAGGACCATTGATTAGAATAAAGTATGAAGCCTGGCAATTTTTCATCCTACACTATGGAAATATGCCATTAGAAATTTATATTGGACAGAAAGCGATTCCGACAATTTGGAGTCAAATTCATTCTGTGTGGGAGTTGCCTTTTCACTTGAAAGTCTGCTGCATCTATTTGTGTGTCTTCCCTCCAAGCATTGAGATATCTACCAGGCAATTATGTCAGTTGTTGATAGCTGAAGTGTTATATTTCGAGTGACTAATAACAAGAACTAACTCGTTTCATCAACCTTTAATCAATCAAGATCAAATCGAAAACAAAACTGATAAAGATCAAAACAAAGAACAAGAAACCAGAACTAATCAACAAAGAACGAGACAGCGTGTTTGAAGGAAAAATTCACACTCTTTCATTCATCACAACTGAGTACAAACTGATTACAGATGAATAAGAGATTACAAGAATCGCACACAAAGAAGAATCACTCAAATCCGTTTAGAAATGAGTGAGAAAGAGTTCTTATATCAGAAGCCAACAACCAGCCTCGCGCCTCTGGAATTTTCCCAGAAAACATTATAACGAACTTTAACAGAACGAGCCACGTCAGCAGAAATTTACACTAGACACCCTTTAACTGAATGCAATCTACACAATGACCCATACAACTCTCACTCAATTTCACTTTGACCCCCAAAATGTCAGCTCATCCTCACATTCTCCACCTTGAAGATATGATTCAGTTGATCACACAACCATAAAAGCTGCAACAAAAAACCTTCTATTAACTGCAATCCACAACTGAACTCAGTTTGTTTTGGGCAAAACACCCATGAAGTCCACACAAAACTCAAACTTTGCTAAGGGCAGAACCTTGGTTAGTGCATTAGCTGGGTTTATATCAGTGTGAATTTTGGATACAGCCACTGCTCCCTTAGCCACTTCATCCCTGATGAACTGAAGTTTCATGTCTATATGCTTGGTCCTTTCATGATACATTTGATTTTTTTATCAAATGTATAACACTTTGATTGTCACAGAAAACTTGGACTGTTTTCTGATCTAACCAAAGCTCATTGAGAAGACCTTTGAGCCACATAGCCTCTTTTACAGCTTTAGTAGCTGCAATAAACTCAGCTTCTGTTGATGATAATGCCACAACATTCTGAAGTGAAGCTTTCCAGCTTATCAGGTGCATGTTTAACACAAACATATATCTTGAAATTGACTTCCTCTTATCCAAATCCCCACCGAAATCAGAATCCACAAATCCTTCAACCACAGTTGATTCTTCCTTTGATTTCCTATAGAGCAAACCACATGTTACAGACCCTCTGAGATATCTCATTATCCATTGCACAGCACTCCAATGAGTCTTGCTTGGGCAGCTGAGAAACCTACTAACCATACTCACTGTATGGGCTATATCAGGTCTAGTGCAGACCATTGCATACATTAAACTCCCAACAGCCTTTGCATAAGGGAATTCATATGCCTGAGCCTTAGTGTTTGATGATGGAGCTGCTGATAACTTGAAATGAGCACCTAAGGGGGTTAAAGCAGGTTTACAGTTTAGCATGTCAAACCTTTCTAGAACCTTTCTAGAACCTTCTTTAAATACCTCTCTTGACTTAAAAATAAGGTACCAGCTGCTCTATTTCTAAAGATCTCCATGACAAGAATTCTTTTGGCATTCCCGAGATTCTTCATTTCAAACTCTCTATTCAGCAGAATCTTTAACTTATCTATCTCAGACTTATACTTGTTGGCAAGGAGCATATCATCTACATACAGCAGTAAATATGCAATCCTTTCTTGATCTGAACCACCGAAGTCCACACAACTGTCATATTTGCTCCTATGGCAACCAATAGAGAACATAAACTCATCAAATCTCCTATACCACTGTCTAGGAGACTGCTTAAGCCCATACAAAGACTTATGTAACAAACACACATAATCTTCCTTCCTTCTGCACTCAAAACCCTCAGGCTGTGCCATCAGTATTTGCTCTTCAAGATTGCCATGAAGAAATGTTGTTTTTACATCTAACTGTTCTAATTCCATATCCTGTAAAGCCATCATAGCTAGAAGTGCTCTTATAGAGCTGTGCTTTACAACAAGAGAGAAAATTTCATTGAAATCCACTCCTTCTCTCTGTGTGAAGCCTCTAGCCACAAGCCTTGCCTTAAACTTGGATAGTTCAACACTTGGAATTCCCTCCTTCCTCTTGAATATCCACTTACAGCTGACTATCTTCCTATTCCCTGGATTTGGTACCAGAGACCAAGTTTTATTCTTCAACAGTGAATCCATTTCATCCCTCATTGCTTCAAGCCATTTGTCACTGTCCTTGCTAGGAACAGCATCAGTATAACTTCCAGGTTCCTCAATTGCCATATCATCAGCACACAACAGTGCATAAGCAATTAGATCAGCATAACCATGCCTCACTGGTGCCTTGGTTTGTCTTCTAACCCTGTCTCTCGCCAACTGATAATTTTCCAAATCAACTTGTTGCAATTCTGATTCCCCAGCATCCTCAGTCTCAACCCTTGTTTGTTCTTCATCATCAGTTACCATCTTCTCATTATCTCCTTCTTCAGATAACTCCACCTTGAGCTTGGTACTATCAGCAGGTTTGTCATTGTTGAGATCACCAAACACATCAGTATCAGTCTCTGATTTTTTCTTTTAGCAACACAACTTCATGAAAAACAACATCCCTGCTGATTATACATTTCTTCTGCTTACCAAACCAGATTCTATACCCTTTTACCCCATCTGGATATCCAACAAAGATTCCTTTCAAGGCTCTTGCTTCAAGCTTGCCTTGTTTGATGTGGACATATGCAGGGCACCCAAAAATCCTTAGATTTTCATAGTTTGCAGGCCTTCCAGACGAAGCTTCTTCTAGTGTCTTGAAACCAATGGCTGTTGAAGGGCTTCTATTAACTAAGTAGCATGTTGTATTCACAGCTTCTGCCCAAAAGCTTCTTGGACGCTTTGAATTCACCAGCAAGCACCTTGTTTTATCCACTGAGGTCCTATTCATCCTCTCAGCTAAGCCATTTTGCTGAGGGGTGAATCTCACAGTCTTGTGTCTTTTTACTCCATAAATTTGACAAAAGCTTTCAAATTCTTTATTACTAATTCCAGACCATTATCTGTTCTAAGGCATTTAAGCTTAAAACCAGATTGGTTTTTTACCAAAGCTTTCCACATCTTAAATTTTTCCAGAGCTTCATCCTTGGTCTTGAGTATGTAAATCCATACCTTCCTTGAAAGATCATCTATCAAAGACATGAAGTATCTTCCACCACTAAGAGATGGGACTTGTGCAGGCCCCCAAAGGTCAGCATGCATATAATCTAGGACCTTTTCAAATAGATGCTGCCCTTTTGGAAACTTTGACCTATGAGCCTTGCCAAATATGCAATTTTCACAGAAATCTAGTTCCCTGATTTTATCTCCATCAAGCAGCCCTTGTTTGCTAAGCTCTTGCATCCCTTTCACACTCATGTGTCCAAGCCTAAGGTGCCACAATTTTGTTTTATCTTCCTCAGTGACAGCAGATAACCCTTCTGTTACAGGTACTGATGATCCTTGCAGTACATACAAGCCATTTTCTTTAACTTCTTTCATTACCACTTCAGTCCCTTTCATCACCTTTAAGACACCATTTTCAGAATTAAAATGATGCCTTGAGCTGTCCAGCATGCCTAAAGAGATTAGGTTTCTCTTTAGCGTAAGAGTATGTCTTACTTTATGTAGAGATCTTATGGTTCCATCAAACATCTTTACTTTAACAGAACCAATCCCAACAATTTTACACACATTGTTATTCCCCATTAAGACTTTACCACCATCTACAACCTCATATTTGTAAAACAAATTTCTATCAGGACATAAATGAAATGAGCAACCTAAGTCAATGACGCACTGACCTTTTGTACTGCCATTTGAAGCTACAAGTAAGTCTGCACTGAGGTACCCTTCTTCTGAGGAATCATCTGAGGCTACTGCTGCATCACCTGTCTTTTCTTGATTCTCTTTCTTCTTCTTTTCAAGGCAATCTCTTATGTAGTTACCTTCCTTTCTGTAATAGAAGCATTTTCTTTTCTTCTTCTTCTTTCTCGCCAACCTGATTCTTTCCCTGCTTCTTATTCTTCTGTTCCTTTTTCTTCTCTGTTCTTGCAATCAACCCATCACCATTGTTCACTTCATGTCCATTGTTCTTCTGGATCTCCTTTGAACTCAGTGAAGCCTTGACATCTTCCAGGGTTAAAGTGGTCCTTACATACAACATAGTATCCACAAAGCCTTCATAAGACTTTGGCAGGGAGCTTAGCAAAAAGAATGCTTTGTCTTCATTAGTAATCTTTACATTTTCGACTCCCTCAAAATCAAGAATGATCTTATTAAAGATGTCAATATGTTCTTGAATAGATACTCCTTCTTTCATTGTAAAGGTGTATAATCTTTCCTTCAAGAACAACCTATGTGCTAGGGATTTCTTCATTCATAAGGCCTCCACCTTATTCCAGATACTTAAGGCTGTTCTTTCTTTAAAAATTTCCCTTAGAATTGAGTCACTAAGACTCAAGATTAAGGTACTATGAGCCTTATTATATATCTGCTTCTTCTTTTTATCAGGCACCGAACTCCCTGCTCCATCTTGATCCGTTTCCTTCAAAGCTGATTCAAGACCTTGATGAACAAGAAGGGCCCTTATCTTCATCTTCCATAAAGAGAAGTCACCACCAATGGTGAATTTCTCTATTTCAATTTTTGGAAGACACATGGTTAAAATCAACCAAGCTTTGATACCACTTGTTATATTTCGAGTGACTAATAATAAGAACTAACTCGTTTCGTCAACCTTTAATCAATCAAGATCAAATCGAAAACAAAACTGATAAAGATCAAAACAAAGAACAAGAAACCAGAACTAATCAACAAAGAACGAGACAACAAGTTTGAAGAAAAAATTCACACTCTTTCATTCATCACAACTGAGTACAAACTGATTACAAATGAAGAAGAGATTACAAGAATCGCACATAAAGAAGAATCACTCAAATCCTTTTAAAAATGAGTGAGAAAGAGTTCTTATATCAGAAGCCAACAACCAGCCTCGCGCCTCTAGAACTTTCCCAGAAACCATTATAACGAACTTTAACAGAACGAGCCACGTCAGTAGAAATTTACACTAGACACCCTTTAACTAAATGCAATCTGCACAATGAACCACACAACTCTCACTCGATTTCACTTTGCCCCCAAATTGTTAGCTCATTGTGCAATCTGCAGAGTGAGTAATTGTTAAACCGTTTCCATCACCAATCACCACATTGTCCAGACTCTCATATGGAGTGTGTAAAGAGAGATTGGATAGATCCGCTGTTATATGATGAGAGGCTCCGGAGTCAAGAAGCCATTCAGAGGGAGACGAAGACACATGAGTGGCAGTATGAGCACTAGGCGCATTATATGGGCGCTGCACTATATAGGCTGGCGGAGAAACGGGAGGTCGTGGCTGGGGTGGCCAAGGGACACCTTGCAAAAATGGGCAACGCTGAGCAGAGTGGCCTTGTTGTTGACATAATTGACAACGCCCTAAATAAGGCATGTTGGGACGTTGTCGATTAAAGTTGGATGGTTCGGGCGGTTGGCTTCGAGGAGAGTATTATCGTGGTGAGTAAAACAGAGCTTCAGGCGGTGGTGGCTGACGTTGGGGGCCACGATAGTTGGACAGAATAGCAGGATTCACCAAGGCTGGATATGGAGTGGTGGGAAGATGAGTAGCTTCAGTGGTGTGGTTGGACTTGTGTTTCCGATTGGCATCAAACATGAGGAGCTTTTCATGTAATTCTTCGAACGTGATCGGAGATGCACGAGCATGAATCGCATTGACAATTTCACTATAGCTGTTATCAAGACCGTTGAGGACCTTTAAGGTGAGATCCTCTATGTCCATTGGCATATTCAAGAGAGCCAATTCATCCGCTTTAGATTTAATCCATTGCATGTATTCAGTGATGGATTGAGTACCTTTGCGTGGGTTGTTTAGTTGACCTTTGAGTTGTGTGATACGTCCTCGTGATGGCTTTGCATAGGTATCAGCAAGGATTTTCCATGCATCAAAGGACGTACGAGCAGTGGCGATGAACGGAATAAGGGAAGGTGAAAGAGAGCCAATAATTGCATTGAGAATCAATTGATCTTGCCGAAGCCATAATGAGTACTCAGGATTGGGTTGTGGTGGTGCAGCGTCGGTAGTGGGAGTGAGAGCAGGAGGACATGACCGAGTGCCGTCAACAAATCCCATGAGATCATATCCGATCAACAAGGTGTGAAATTGAAGCCGCCATGAGACATAGTTGGTGGCGGTGAGTTTGAGTGGTGCTTGTGCCGCCACATTGAATGAAATAAGATGATTACCATGATCAAGGGAATTGAACACAGTTGGACGAGAAAGGGACGAGGTGGCAGTGTTTGGTGAGGAATCAGCCATGGTAAAATAATAATATAATAATAATAAAATAAAATAGAAGAGCCTGTAATATTTGGAGCAGAATGAGAGGAAAGAAGGTGAGCAGCAGATGTTTTGGGCGTGAGCCTAAAAGGCTCTGATACCATAAAAGATAAGAAGAAGGCTTGATAATTTTGTGCACACAATTTTCATTCATCAATTGCAGTATTTATACAAGTGAAACAGCAAAGAGAATCTGCAAATAAGGAAACACAAGCTGTACATATCGAGCAATAAAGGAAAATTTGAACAAAGAATATATACACAATTAAGTGCAGAGATATGCTCCCATTATTCACATGCTATTAGAGCAGAATCACTTACTTAACATATTGAAATAGCAACTTAGTTTAGATCTACAATGCCATTTGCTATATGAAAATGTATATAATCATAATTAATTAGCAAAAAAGACGGTGTAATTATCTGAATTAAGTAATTAACGCTTCAACTAATCTACAAGTTCATTGGCCAGAGGCAAATGAAGATGGTTGAATGATAATTACTTTAAACAAAAAATAAGTCGAATCTACGAATTGAATTTTCTTTTCTTTATACATATTCAATTATAACAAACGATTATTAAATTACTCCTGACGAAAGGATTAGGTTTGTCATTATTGACAATTACGCAAGATTCTCATTTCCTCTCATCGCGTGCATTGCAAGTTGCAACAATCGAAAACTCTTGCCGATGCTATTAGTATAATGTATTATGTGACTGGCTGCAAAAATGCCTGCTGATTTGACGCCGGTGTAATTGTAAACAAAACTTGTATTATTAAGTAAAACAAATACATGTTAGCAAAGGAACAAAAGTTCATCAATTTGGACATTGACAACCAAACAATTAATTTTTTTTTAGTAAAATTTCTATTTATAGAAGCTTTACTGACGAATACTCTATTTAAATAAGTTCTACTTGAAAAACTATACGAAACATGTAACACCCCAAATCTAATACGTGCGGAGCACGTGAAAAATGAGGTTATTTACAAATCGAAATTCTTACTTATAAATTCTAAACTGATAAATTATAATGTAAAAATAAAAAACTAAACTTAATATTATATTAAATTAAAAAGTTTTATTTATTTATTTATTTATTTATTTATTTATTTATTTATTTATTATTATTATTATTATTATTATTATTATTATTATTATTATTATTATTATTATTATTATTATTATAAAGAAAATTACTTTTAGCACCAAACGTGAGTGTGCATTAATTTAATACAAAACAATGTTTTTATCCTATATACTGTAGGCTACCAAAAATGTCCTAAATGAAGTAAAATGTATATATATATCTAAAATGGGCTTAATAAGAAATCATGTGAAACATTAACGGTATGTTTGGTACCATTTTTTGGCAAACCGTTTTTTCGTTTTATGACAGCATAAATGCATAAAACTTGTTTGGTGAATGTGGTTTTTGAATTACAAACAAAAAATACAAAATTGAATAGTTCTTGGTTCCACTTTTTATTTTTCATAAAGCTAGAGAACGTTAAATCGATGTTTCTCTTATCATATTTCTCATTGTATTCCCTCAAAGGTGAAATACATTATCAAAGAAAAGCACACTTATACCCCTAGGATTTGAAACAATTGTCATGCAGACCCTCAAATTTTCAAAAAAAACACCAAAATATTTTTTTTAACCATAATACCTTTTTAATATAGTAACTAGAAAGTTGACTTTAAAATTTTTAATTAATGCAAATATAATATAAAATAATGTAGACTAATAGCATTAAAGTATTTTTAATATTTAAAATAATATTAAAATTTTAAACTATGATATTTATTTTATTTTTATATTTGTATTTTTTATAAAATTTAAATAAATCTTTGGGTTAAAAACATTTTACACTTAACAATGATATTAACATCATTTTTTACCTAATATTCAAAATAATTTCAAATTTAATTTATTTATTCTAATTGTATGTTTCTATTTAATATTAAAATTACCTTAATATAATAAAATATGTATAATAGATTGTAAAATATAATAATATTTTCTTACTTGTCAACAAATTTTTTTTTTCTCGATAACCAAAATAAAATCACGTCAATATCAATTCTTTAACAGAACAGCCTTTGCTTGCTGATGTTTAATACTACTCTTTCCATGCCCAAAAATTCTAAAATTTTTAATTACACCTGTTACTGGGCTTGTGGCAGTAATAACATCGAAGGGCATTTTGATATTAAAATATATTTTAGAAAAAAAAATCTTTACAGTAAGAAAAAAAAAAATTGGTTTAAGCAGCATCGATTATGTCATGGTAGTAACTAAAATAAAGGTTGGATACCTATTTTTGTCAAAAGGCTCGCGTCTTAGACTTTTTGCTAAATCAACGTGTATCATTCTTCTGAAAAAAAAAATGAGCAATAATGTCATATTTGTGGAACTTAGCCAGTTTCTTGGCATATTACTTGCAAATTCTTCAATGGTGTTTTATTTTACTCCACTAACCATATTTGTGGAACTCAACATTTCTTGGAGCAAATAACAATACAGCTGGGTGCTACAGAGACGAGGAGGTATGCTGGACGTACATCCCCGACTACTTTGAATTTGCTGGTACGTCTTCACTTGGCCTATCGCCTCTCATAATATTTCTTTCATCCATAACACTATTGGATCAAGATTAGAATTTGATCAATAAAAAATGATAAACAATTACCAATTCTAATTGAAATGCCTTTGTATTTTCTTAAATTTCAATTAATTATCAAGTAGAAAAATGCCAAGTTTTTTTGCTTCTTAATTTTGATTAGGAAAACTACTGAGACAGAGATCTTTAATTGCTAGACATCTTCAATAAATGACTCCTAGCTAAAACTCCCAAAACTATTCAAAGGCATGAATTATTCATACACATTTATGTTGCGTTTATGTTAGAGTACAATTTATGCACTAGTTTTGCATTATTTACTTCCTTTAATATCTATGTTTTGCACTTAATAATAGTGATTTATTTGTGTTTTATTTTTGTATGTGCAATTCTATTGATTGGTGCTAAAATTGAGCTATAAGATGATGTTTGAGAATGATTGTTTTCTTGGAGAAATTATGAGTTTCAGAAGAACTTTGTTGATAAGGCGTCGGCGCGTGCTGTCAACTACGGACCTATAGTTTTTAAGTTTAACGTGTTTTATCTTTTTGGTTATTTTTGTAATTTTAAATTTAATATTTAGATAATATTTTATATATTAGTATTTTATTTTAAAAAGAACTCTAGAGAAGAAAGAGATGAGGAGCGAGAAGGCACGAAGGAAGGGATCAATTGGAAAAAAAACCCTAGATCTAAATTTTTCTCTTCTCTCTATAAAGAACTAAACCTATTATTCTGGTTGAAGGTTAATAAAGTTTTGATTCATCATTACTGTGAGATCTTTCTTATGCTTTAATTGTTTTATTACTTTTTGGGTATTTGTTTATTCTCTAAATTAATGTCATGATTATGTTTGTTAATTAGATAATTGGCCACTATTTAATTTATCAACTTAATCTATTGTCAATTAAAAGATTCATCGTATTAAGATTTTAATATTTGTGACAAATAGCATAGCAGTGCGTTGTGTTATGAGAATAAACAATCTAATTTAAATGAACCATCGTATGTGTTTGTTGATTAGGATTTGGGTCTCTCTGATTTTTCAGGTTGTCAATTGATTAAATCCTATGATTGTATCTAGGGTTGTCTATTGATTAGGGAAATAACCAATGGTCGTACCTTGGTTATCGACTAGTTAAGGAGAGATTGACTATTAGAGGGTCTCAGTAGCTATAACCGGTCTATTCATAAGTAGTAATGATTTATATTTGAATCAATGATCAGCAGTCGAATCAAGCTGAGTTAATTCCTTCAACCAGAGCTTTTTCCAATTTGAATTACAATTTTAATTTGCATTCTTGTTATTTTAATTTTATTTTTATTATTGTCAACAATCCCCCCATTTTGCATTTTACTTTTTAAAAGGATTTAAATAATTACCGATCTCTGTGGACACGACCCAGTTCAATCACTATACACAATTTATTTAGAATAGATTTTTATTTTTGCTGGCTTCGACAGCCATCAAATTTTGGCGCCGTTGCCGGGGATTGGTGTCGTTTATTTAATCCTTTTTACGTTTTACTTGGTGTGCGGTTCGTTGTTCTCGTACAGGTACACTTTTGTTTGATCCTGAAATTGAGAAGACAGCTCGCCAGCTGAGACAGCAGACGAAGCGAGCTAAGTAACGATCCTCGTTGCCTTTGGTTTCTAAAACAAATACGGTGCCTGATTTGGTTGAATCATCTAGCGATTCAGAAGAACAAGTGATGCATAGAGCTGCACCTGTAGAAAGAACTCTTAGAGAGTTAGCTGAACCAGACTTGAATCAGCAACCACTCTCTATTCAATATGTAGACTTTGAGGTAAATTTTGAATTAAAGTCTGTTCTTATTCATTTATTACCCAAGTTTCATGGTTTTGCAGGTGAAGATCCCCATAAACATCTCAAGGAGTTTTATGTTGTGTGTTCAAGTATGAGGTCACAAGGTGTGACTGAAGAGCAGATTAAGCTGCGTGCTTTTCCTTTCTCTTTAGATGGGCTAGCTAAAGACTGGTTGTACTACTTGCCTCCTAGATTGATTACAACGTAGAATGGTTTGAAGAAGCAGTTTCTCGAGAAGTACTTTCCTGCTTCAAGAGCTGCCAACATCAGAAAAGATATTTGTGGGATCAGACAACTTCTTGGGGAGAATTTGTATGAGTATTGGGAGCGATTTAAACAATTGTGTGCTAGCTGTCCTCAGCATCAGATTTCTGATCAACTTCTTATTCATTACTTTTACGAAGGACTGTCATTGATGGATAGGAGTATGATAGATGCTGATTGTGGAGGTGTGTTGGTGAACGAGACCCCTACTCAAGCAAGGGAGTTGATCTCAAATATGATTGCCAATGCACAACAGTTTGGCATTAGGCAAGATCCCACTTCAAGGAAGGTGAATGAGGTAAATATTTCTTCTATTGATCAACGTTTAGATAAACTTACTTCTCTTGTGGAAAAGTTTGTTATAGGTAATGTGCAAAAGTTGAAGACTTGTGGCATTTGTTCCAATATGGGTCATTCAACTGATATGTGTCTTACACTTCAAGAAGAACTCGTTGAACAAGCCAATGCAGTTGGAGGATTTCCAGGCATGCCTCAGAGGAGGTATGATCCTTATACACAAATATATAATTTGGGATAGAAGGATCATCCCAACTTCAGTTATGGAGTTAAGTAGTCAGGATTCCCACAACAATACCCACCAAGACAACCAGCCCCTCCATAGTCAAACTTCAAGTCAGGTATATCTCTTGAAGAAATTGTTAAATCACTTACGACTAACACTCAACAATTTCAGCAGGCAACTACAACAAGCATTCAGAATTTGGAGAACCAAGTAAGTTAATTGGCGACTATAGTGAGCCGTCTGAAATCTCAAGTATCAGGGAGATTGCCTTCACAATTTGAGGTGAATCCAAAGCAAAACACTAGTGTTGTCATCCTTAGAAGTGGGAAGGAGTTGCAAGAGCCTAGTAAAAAAGTGACAAAGCATGTAGAAGATGAGCTTGAGAAGAATGAATTAATGCCTAAATCTCAAGATGCGCAACCCACCAGAGTGAAACCGCTACCTGTGTCGATACCTCCTCCTTTTCCAAGCCGGTTTGTAAAATCCAAGAAGAAGGAACAAGAGAAAGGCATCCTTGAGACATTTCGCAAGGTTGAGGTAAATATTCCTTTATTAGATGCTATAAAACAAATACCTCGATATGCTAAATTCCTTAAGGAACTGTGCACCTCCAAGAGAAAATTAAGAGGAGATGAAAGAGTTCACATGGGAGAGAATGTTTCAACAGTTCTCCAAAAGAAAGTACCTCCTAAATGCAAGGATCCAGGTATGTTTACTATCCCTTGTAAAATTGGTAGTGTTAGAGTTGAGAAGGCTATGTTAGATCTAGGAGCTTCCATTAATGTCATGCCTCGTTCCATTTATTCATCTTTGAATGGTGGTCCATTAAAAGAAACTGGCATGATAATTCAACTAGCTGATAGGTCTAATGCATATCCTGATGGGGTACTAGAAGATGTCTTAGTACAAGTTAATGAGTTGGTTTTTCCTGCTGACTTTTATGTGCTTGATATGGAAGAGGATAACTCCTCTAATTATGTCCCAATTTTGCTAGGAAGACCTTTTCTTAAAACTGCTAGGACTAAAACGGATGTACATAAAGGGACTCTCACTATGGAGTTTGATGGAGAGGTTATAGAGTTCAATATGAATAATACCATGGAATATCCTAGTGAAGAACATTCAATATTTTCTGTGGATGTTATTAACCCTATAGTGCAGGAAGTTTTTTTATTTGGATGTTGAAGATTCATACTGGGCGGTTAAGCAATGCAATATGCGGATGGATTAAGCGGGAAAGCAGAGGAAGTTGCAGCTGCAAGAGTTGGAGGAGATTAGAAATGAATCCTATGAGAGTTCGCGATTTTACAAGGAAAAGATGAAGACATTTCTTGACATAATGATTTTAAGAAATGAGTTTTCTGTCGGTTAAAAAATTCTTCTTTTTTATTCTAAACTTAAACTTTTTCCTGGTAAATTACGTTCTCGCTGGGTAGGATCTTTTATCGTTACTAATGTTTTTCCTCATGGTGCAGTTGAGATTCGGAGTCCGACCTCTGACAAAGTTTTTAAGGCTAATAGTCATCGCTTAAAACCTTTTTATGAAGGTTTTTCGGTGAATATTGTGGAGGATGTGGCTCTCGAGATTTCCCTTTATGGAGATTGATGCATGAATGTGTCTAACCAAAGACATAAAATAAAGACGCTTTTTGGGAGGCAACCCAAAGGATTTATTTATTTTGGTTTTTGTTATATCTTTTGTTTTTAATTTTGATTCAGATTGTTTAAATAATGTTTTGCTTATTTTGGCCAGAAGAAAATTTTTGGTTAGTCGTGTCCACATTTTAACTAATAAATACTTCTGTGATTTTAAAGTAAAATGGTTTCAAGGCTTGCCCATATGCTTATAACAAAAGAACTTCTGTATTTTTTTGTGTCTCAAGTGTCTATTATTTTGGCCAGAAGAAAATTTTTGGTTAGGCGTGCCCACATTTTAACTAATAAGTACTTTTATGATTTTAAAGTAAAATGGTTTCAAGGCTTGCCTATATACTTATTAAAAAAGAACTTCTGTATTTTCTTGTGTCTCAAGTGTCTCTTTTAGTTTTTTGTTTCAATTTAAAAAAAAATTCGAAAATAAAAAGTTTTATTTATTTATTTTATTTATTTACTATTTTTTATTTTTTTATTAAAAAAATATGGTGGTCCATTAAAAGTTTTTTTATTTTAACAATTAATTAATTAATTATTATTTTATTTGAAAAAAAACTCCTTGGTTTCCTTTTTTTTTATTTATTTGTTTTTTTTTGGTTTGTTTTCACTGTTCGCAAAGCAAAAATCTCTCCTCACAGCAGCCCACCCGTCAGCAACCAGTGTCTGCAGTTTCCAGCCGCAAGTCCAGCCTCTCCAGCAACCAGAAATCGCGCGCAACCAGCCAACGTCCAATTTCCACCCGCGAGTCTGCACGAGTCCAGCGTTTCCAGCGCGTCACCAGCAACCAGCGCAGCAACAACCTTCTCCAGCGCGCCCGCAGCAGCCGCGCAACCAGCTCCATCCCCGCAGAACAAGCCAGCATCTCCATCCCACGTAACCAGCGCTCACCAGCCGCGTCTGCACCAGCCCACCCGTCAGCAACCAACCCGGGCGTCTGTATCCCGCAACCAGCCTCTCCAGCAAGTAGCAATCGAGCCCAACCATCCCGCGTCTAGCAAGCACCAGTAACCAGTTTCTAGCAGCCGCGCATCTCCAGCAGTCCCGCAACCAGTTACCAGCAGCCTCGTCTCCTCAACATCAGCCGTGTCTCCTCATCACAGCACCACTCCAGTAGCATCCCGCATTCCAGCAATCCCACGTGAACCAGTAGCAGTGCACCCGCAAGTCACAATGCCGAAAAAGAAAGTATCAACTTCCAAGTCATCAACGTCTAAAAAAAAGCCCGTTGCAAAGAAATCCAAGGTTTCCGCTCCCACTACGGTTCCATGAAACACAGTTTCATATTCACGCCAAGCCATGAGACAAAGATCGAAACATGGAAAAGGCATGAGTGTTTTGCCACTTGCTGAATCCAACCTTGGAGGGTGCCTCACATTCACGACTCAATAAGAGAAGGAAAGGTACAGAGATATTTCCAAGCGAAAAATACTTCCAGCCAAATATATTCATTACCCGACTCTTGAAAAATTGAATGTTAAGGATAATTTTAATTATTTGATAGATAAGATTGGTTTGCGTCAGTTTGTTGATGTTGATTGTTTGGGTTATGTTGAGTTGATTAGGGAGTTTATGCTACTTTTCAATTTAATATACCGAATGATTTTACTTTGTATACTCCGAATGTTATAAAGTTTAGGTTAATAGGACGAAATTTTTCACAATTTATTACAGATTTTAACCGAGCTTTAGAATTCATTGATGATGATTATTCTCTAGTGATGCATATTTAGGGACAACTTGTGACTTTAGCGAAAATTTTGAGCCTTATGGTATTTGGCATAATTTATCTTTTGATCACCATGCCTATGACCTGAGTAAATCTAAGAGCTCTTTCTTATGTGATCCTATTTTGAAATGTATGCATCGGTTCTTAGCATATAATTTTTTAGGAAAGAAAGATCACTATGGAGTTTTCTCTAAAACTGAGTTTTATTTTATCTGGTGCATATTAAATGATGTGAGGCCTAATCTAGGTTTTTGGATTAGCAGATCAATTTCAGAGTGTGCATAAACGTTATAGGACTTTATTTCTTGGTCCATACATTACTCTGTTAGCTATGAACTTATGTGTGCTTGATCCTGACAATAATGATTTACATCCTACTTGCCATATGTCTTTGTCTGAAAGAACATGTGTGGTCGAATTCAAGGAGGGGAGATTTCAGTTTACTGAACCAGGACCCACTCAACTTCCAAAGAAGCTTTATGCTAGGAGTGGTGCTACCTCTGATGACGAGTTTGACGACGAAACTGCTGCCCCACAAACTATTCATTCTACATTTGCACCACATTTGAGCATTCAGTTAGAGAAAATAGAGCATAAGCTGAACAAGATGGAGCAGAATTTGGCCGCATACTTCGAGAGTGTGGATCAAAGCTCACAAATCAAAGACGTTTTTCCTTTAATCTTTTATCCTTACGCTTTATTTCTTTATGTGAGATTTGATTATCATACATTGGGGACAATGTAAATTCTTGGTGTGGGGGAGGGATTTTTGCAATATTGATGTCTGGAAGTATTATTTTCACTCTGCTCATCCTTAAATAATTTTGGAGTTAGTATGCTTCATATATTATTCTTAATTTCTTTTCTTTTCTTTCTCACTACTCTATTCCCATCTATCTCAAATTATTTACATCTATTTTTACTTTATCATACTCTTCATCACTCACATTTTATCTTTCACTTTTTATATTACTATATACATATTTCTCGCTTCTTATCCTTTTTACCTTTCCTTTTATATATCACATATACCTTCTTCTCATTCTACACCACTATTGATGGTTGATTCATTTGAAGAGTGTACATGATTTAATGGCAAATTTACCAACTTTGTGAGAATTTGAGCCTATGAGCAACCACTTTGCTCTAATTATTTTTGTTATGTGAATATCAATCTTAGTTTATTTATTCTAGAACTTGCTTTGTTATGCATGTTGAAGCCGCATTACGGGATTTTATGCATTAAAATGATAAGGGCAAACCACTTTCCATTTTTCTATTTTCGCATTTTTCTTCTTTTTCTCCACCCGAAGACCTTTATTTGTTATCTTTGTTTGAGCCTTAACCATTACTCATCTAATTCTCTCCATCTACTTACCCATTTTCCTTCTTTTTGAGCCTCAATTTAAGGAGATTTTTGGACTCATTGTTTGGATATATTTTGTTGTTCTTCCTACCTTGAATTAAAGTTTCTCAATTAGATCAACAAGCATTATACTTGAATTAAATTATGCAAGGTTCATTTCTTTTGTTTGATTCATAAAAAAAATATTTAAAAAATCATCAAAAAAATAATAAAAAATCATCAAAAAAAAAGAAAAAGAAAAAAAGGGTGTTTACATTATTTTTTACTACTTGAGTAGAAATAAGCGTTTTGATTTCATAAGGTTCATTCAATGAGTTCATTCTTCTCATTTTGATCTCTTTTTCTTTCATAGACCTTTCTTTTTCTTTTAACCTATGTAACCCCGTTACAACCTTTCTAAGACCCTTAGATTTTTGTATTTAATTCATGTTTTGTGGAATGAGATGTGATACATGAGCAAGCTTATGGTAATAGCATTCTTTGATTTGATTTGAGTGCATAAATGATACCCTAAACACTTTGAGTGCATGGAATGAAGTCAATGAGAGGGTTATTAAATCTTGTTGCACTTGAATTTTGAATGGATCTTCTTGGTGGTTGAATGTTTTTTATATTAGCTTATGAGATCCTATATTTTAAAATCCTTGTCTCTCGAATGTTGATCGACTTAAATTCTTGAGGTATGCTTGCTTAAGATTTTTTTTGGATGAGTTGAGATGAGAATTGAGTGGAGATTTAGGATTAGTCTTGAGTTATATGCTTGAGGACAAGTATTATCTTGGTGTGGGGGAATTTGTTAGAGTGCAATTTATGCACTAGTTTGGCATTGTTTACTTCCTTTAATATCGATGTTTTGCACTTACTAATAGTGATTTACTTGTGTTTTATTTTTGTAGGTGCAATTCTATTGATTGGTGCTAAAATTGAGCTACAAGATGATGTTTGAGGATGATTGTTTTCTTGGAAAAATTATGAGCTTCAGAAGAAATTTGTTGATAAAGCGTGGGCGCATGCTGTCAACTACGAACCTATAGTTTTTAAGTTTAACGTGTGGGTAAAAGCCCATTTAATCCTTATATTTTAAGATTAGTGTCCGTTTAGTCCCTGTATTTTTAAAAATGCCTCAAAACACCCTCGGCATCACTTCCGTTACTGTTAATTCTAGATTCATGAGGGTAAAAATATATTTTTCTTGTTAAAATTTAAAATTTAAAAAAACTATTACGATAATCTAGATCCATAATGGCAAAAACGTGTTTTAACCCTAATATTCTTTAAAACCCTCGCTTTAAGAACTTAAGTGACTTGCTTTTTTAAAGCTCGTAACAATTTCTCTCTATAAAATTTTTTCTATTAGAAACGTAGTCTTGCAGTAGATGTCAAAATTGACAACGAAGGAAATTGGCTTACTCTGGCACGTCTCATGTTGGTCTTGTTTATTTATTTATTTTAATCTTCCATGTGTTCAGTGAAAAGAAATCATTATTTTTTTTTTTTACTTGAATGAGTGTTTCTTCACAAAACTAAAATTCCATATGCCAAAAGTTGAACGGTTTTTATTTTCTTTCTTTCTTTCTTTCTTTTTTAACCCTTTCATGGTTGTTTCGTAGCTTAATATTAGTAGTGGAATGGATTTGTAATTGAAAAGAAATTATTTTAACTTCACTTGATTGAGGTTTTTTTTTGTAAAAAAGAAATCATAATCATATAAAGTTCTATAATGTCGATTTTGTATTTTATGAATTCGTATATAATAACTTTAAGTTTCTGATTTTTTTGTTCATCTTTGTGTTGGCAGATTTAAAATGAGTCAAATCAGCATTTCAGTTCGATTTTTAGGCGAAGATGTGGAGGATGCTTATGATCCTGATTGCTTGAGTCTTGTATCCCTCATCAACGATGTCTTGAATAATGTCTTTGGAAGGCACAAGCATTATGATGAGAGCTTTAAGCTTACTGGCATTGTCTCATGGTCCAATGAAAGGATTGAATTGAGCAATGATAACGACTTCCCAAATTTGGTTAACATAATTCAAGCCAAGGGTCTTAGTTCTATTAATTTGGAGATGGATGCATTATCCTTGGCCAGCTTGTCAATCGTTTTAGCTCAAACTCGCCCTGAAGATAATCATTTTGCCTCAAATGCAGTTAGTGTTGATGTTTTAAATGGGGAAAATGATAATGCAATCAGTGTTAAGTCTATTGACTGGTCTGATGAAGATATTGGTGATATTGTTAAGTCTGATAGTGAACCTGAAGTTGATTTAGGGTTTGATATGAATGAATTTGATGGAGATGATGGCATGTCAGATTGTAAGAGTGATAATGAAGATGTATCTATTGCAAGTGATGAAGAAGATGACACTGTAATATTGAAGATGACAAGGGATTTAAGAAAAAAAATGTTCAAGAAACCCGATGGTGATGATGATATTGTTTTGGAAGTTGGGCAAACTTTTAGTTGTGCTCAAGAGTTTAAGATTGTATTGAAGGATTATGCTATTCAAGAGTCAAGAGTTTTGAAAAGGAAAAAGAATGACAAATGTAGAGTTACAGTTGTGTGTGCTGGGAAGGACAAAGAAGGAAATGAATGTCCATGGAGAATCCATACATCTTTATTGGTTGACAAAGTTACATTCCAGATTAAAACTTTAAAAGGTGGTGAACATAAGTGCAAAGAGTTGTTTAAGAATCATGAAGTAACTAGTAGATGGATAGCTCAAAAATTGTATGGTTTTATTAGTTCTAATCCTGATGTCGGTTGTGAATCCATGTCAGATGAATTGAGGAAGAGGTTTTCTTGTTCAACTACAAAGAAAAGGTTGTATATGGCCAAAAAAAAGGGTTCTAAAAATTGCTGATAGTGACTACACAAAATCTTATGCAAAGCTACATGACTATGCCAATGCTCTTCTTATGAAGAATAAAAGGGCAATGGTGAAAATTCAATATGAAACACAAGGTGTAGAGACGTACTTCAAGAGGATATTCATAAGTTTTGACGTACTACAAATTGGGTTTATAAGTGGATGTAGAAGGTTCATTGGAGTTGATGGCTGCCACCTTAAGACATCATTCGGTGGTATCTTGCTGACAGTCGTTACACTTGATGCCAATAATGGCATATTCCCATTGGCAGTTTGCATTTGTGAAGTTGAGTGCAAGGACAGTTGGAAATGGTTTCTTGAATTGTTGAAAGAACATCTTAGTATAGTGAATGAGATGGCTCTTACTATAATGTCCGACAGACAAAAGGGTTTAATTCAGGCAATTGATGAAGTTTTGCCTGGGTGTACCATAAGACATTGTGCAAGACATATTTATGCGAATTTCAGGAAGGAACACTCTGCTGAGGAGTTAAGAGGAATGTTTTGGAAGGTTGTGAGAGCAACAAACAAAGTGGAATTTGAGAAGGAAATGAAAAAAATGAAAGAATTCAAGAAAGAGGCTTATGAATGGTTGATGCATAATGAACCAGAAGCTTGGGCATGTCATAGTTTTGATCCCTTTTTCAACATTGATCATGTTACTAATAATATGTCAGAAAGTTAGAATTCTCTACTCAATGAGTACAGGAAAAAACCAATCCTTCAATTGCTTGAATTTATAAGATTGAAGATTATGAAAAGGCTCATTCAAAGAAGAGAAAATGCAGTGTTGTGGGATTCTGATTTGCCTCCAAGAGTACAGAGAAAATTGACAAAAATATCGAAGGCTTCAAGGAAATTGATTGTGGTAAAAGCTAGTAAAGTTTAGTATGAGGTGTTGGAATTTATAGGCGATGAAGAGAGACATTATGTGGTTGATTTGAAGAAATTTGAGTGTGATTGTGGGGCCTGGCAAATTAGTGGCTTGCCTTGCAAGCATGCAATGGCATGCATTTCACGTAGTAGTCTTGAACCAATTGACTTTGTTGATGAGAGTCTGAAAAAAGATGCTTATTTGAGGACTTACTCTGAGACTATATGCCCAATACCAGACCAATGTAATTGGCCTTCAGTTGACAAGCCTGTCTTATTGCCTCCAGTAAAACATGTTAAAATTGGCAGGCCTAAGCATAACAGGAAAAGAGAAAGAAATGAAGGACCAGCTCGAAAGAAAAGGTACACTTTGACATGCAGCCAGTGCAATAAACTTAGACACAATAAGAGAAGTTGTCCATTGAATAAAGAGGTACTTAATATGATTTAAAATGTGTTTATTCTCATATTGATTCAGGTCACTAAATGTTGGGACATGGGTTGCTAACATTACATTTTCATTTTGATGCAGAATACAATTACTAATTCATCTTCCTGCACAACCTATCCATCAGGTCATTATGATTTAATTAATCTTTTAAGTGTTTATTTAGTAGTTAGTAGTTTTGATTAGGTTATTTTAATTTGGGGGTTGAAAGTTTTAGGTATATGATTGTTGTACATGTTTTTGTACCTAATTTTTAAAAGATGAAAATAAAATTAATGTATGAAACAAATTAATAAACATAATAAAATTTAATATAACTTTTTTTAACTTCAGCAAGGCAATTGAGTGGAGGTGAAATCCAATCTGGACCTAGTGGAAGTCAGCCAAATGCTAAGAGACAAAAGCATCAAAGAACCAATGTCGGTTCATCCTCCGGCATAGCGAAACAAGCAGGTCTTTAAACTATTTTCATTTTTATTTTTAGATTTACTAGTACAACAATATGCTCATCCTTTTATTTTATTTTTTCTATTATTTCAGCAACAATTTCAACAAGATATATACAGAGTCAACCAAATCCTATAAGACAAAGCAAAAAGGAAAAATAAGGGTTTCTCTAACACAACCCTCTCAAACTTAAATGTGAACAACATTATAGAAGCAAATAAAAGGTATGTTATATCTTAAATTCCTTAGCATTTTAGAATAGCGAAATACACACAATATTAATTGAGAACTTATTCACTTAAAACTGCAGCAATGGTGATGCAGCTTTGATCAACGATTGTTTATTTGCTTCTAGGGAGAAGTTTGACTCGAAGTATTCCAAGTTTGACTCGAAGTATTCCAGAATTATAAAGCCAAACATAATCCACCTGTCTTAGTTTATCGGTCTCTTTTATTTTGTGCTAGTTGTAGCATTATTGACTAGTTTACCGGTGGTAACATTTTTTTTTTTAACTTCTAGTTGTAGGTACTTTTTTTTTAATGACATTTAATCAATGGTTGTATCAAACGTATCATTGACTTCATTTCACAATTGCCAATATATTTATCTTTTAGCACTTCAACAAATAAAGTTTAGACATGAGAAGTTTGAATGATGAAAAGCTCAGTCTAGTGTTGAAATTTAATTGTCAAAAATTGTATACAAACTACCAAGTGTGCAAATGGTGCTTGCAAAAAAATTAATATAATTTTTTTAATTTTTTTGGGTTAAATTGGTAATTTAATTTTTTTATTAATATCCAAACAAAAAATTATTATAAAAGGGTAATATTGTAAAAGTAAGCTAAAAGTTATAAATTTAATGGTAGGGGTATCTATACTTTAACGGCAAGGATGTTTCAAGACATTTTAAAAAATATAGGGACCAAATGGATACTAATCTTAAAATACAATGGACTAAATGGGCTTTTACCCTTAACGTGTTTTGTCTTTTTGGTTATTTTTGTAATTCTAAATTTAATATTTAAATAATATTTTATATATTAGTATTTTATTTTAAAAAGAACTCTAGAGAAGAAAGAGGTGAGGAGGGAGAAGGCACGAAGGAAGGGATCAATTGGAAAAAAAAACCCTAGATCTAAATTTTTCTCTTCTCTCTATAAAGACCTAAACATATTATTCTGGTTGAAGGTTAATAAAGCTTTGATTCATCATTACTATGAGATCTTTCTTATGCTTTAATTATTTTATTACTTTTTGGGTATTTGTTTATTCTCTAAATTAATGTCATGATTATGTTTGTTAATTAGATAATTGACCACTATTTAATTTATCAACTTAATCTATTGTCAATTAAAAGATTCATCGTATGAAGATTTTAATGTTTGTGACAAATAGCATAGCAGTGCGTTGTGTTATGAGGATAAACAATCTAATTTAAATGAACCATCGTATGCGTTTGTTGATTAGGATTTGGGTCTCTCTGGTTTTTCAGGCTGTCAATTGATTAAATCTTATGATCGTATCTAGGGTTGTCTATTGATTAGGGAAATAACCAATGGTCGTAAATAACCAATGGTCGTACCTTGGTTATTGACTAGTTAAGGAGAGATTGACTATTAGAGGGTCTCAGTAGCTATAACCGGTCTATTCATAAGTAGTAATGATTTATATTCGAATCAATGATCAGTAGTCGAATCCAGCTAAGTTAATTCCTTCAACCAGAGCTTTTCCCAATTTGAATTACAATTTTAATTTGCATTTTTGTTATTTTAATTTGATTTTTATTATTGTCAACAATCCCCCCATTTTGCATTTTACTTTTTAAAATGATTTAAATAATTACCGATCTCTGTGGACACGACCCTGCTCAATCACTATACACAATTTATTTAGAGTAGGTTTTTATTTAGAGTAGTGAGAAAGAAAAGTAAACAACTTATTCTGATTCTCATTACCTATTGTCATTCTAGGAAATTCGCATTCCTATCCATTCCGATTCCAGTTTAGTAAACGCACCATACTCTACTAAAAAATCATTACAAATTTCATTATTTTATTCCCTCTTACTTATTTGCAAAGTTATTTTCTTCCTCTTCCTAACGTTTCTCTAATTCTAAATCCCTTAATGATGGGGGGAAAAGCATTACGAAAATCATTACGAAAGTCAAACTGATTAAAGCTAAATATATAAATATTAGAATCCAAACTTTCCGCGCCCAAATTCCGTTGAATATGAAATATATAAAATTAGCAAATTGACTGCATCAAAAAATTAAAAAATCAAAATTCATCATGTAAAAATCTTATTTAACTCCTAATTTCATTGCAAAATCGTTCACAAGTTAATTGATATCAGTATTAGGTGATCAAAGCTCAAGTTTTTTTAATAAGGAAAGCTCAAAAGAATTTCATGAGAAATCACTTACCAATGAAAATCAATGCAGGGAAACAATTGAGCTATTTTCCTAGAGGGTATAACGCTGATGACAATGAGGAGAACCACTTTATTAACGTATTGAAAAAGCAACTTGTTAGTGTAGATCTACAATGCCACTTGCTATATGAAAATGTATATAATCATAATTAATTAGCGAAAAGGACGTTGTAATTATCTGAATTATGTAATTTAACGCTTCAACTAATCTACAAGGGCATTGGCCAGAGGCAAATGAAGAGGTTTGAATGATTAATTACTTTAAACAAAAAATAAGTCGAATCTATTTATAGAATTTTCCTTTCTTTATACATATTCAATTATAACAAGCGATTATTAAATTACTCCTAATGAGAGGATTAGGTTTGTCATTATTGACATTTAAACAAGATTCTCATTTTCTCTCGTCGCGTGCGTTGCAAGTTGCAACAATAAAAAACTCTTGCCGATGCTATTAGTATAATGTATAATGTGACTGGCTGCAAAAATGCTCTGTAATTGTGAACTAACTTTTATGATTAAGCAAAACAAACACATGTACAAAAAATTTATACATTAATTAATTAATTATAATAATTTATTAATAGATCAGTCTTATGCAAAAATGCTCTGTAATTGTGAAAATTTATATGTTTTGAAGTATTTGAAATTGAATATCCCTACGCTCAAATGCCTTCCTTCACTGCTATGCACCCTTTTAAAGCTTCAAACACTAGACATGCCATCTGGCTACATAGATCATCACCAGAGAATATTTGGATGATGCAAAAACTCATGCATCTAAACTTTGGTTCAATCACTCTACCCGCACCTCCAGAAAATTATTCTAGCTCTCTGAAAAATCTCATTTTCATATCAGCCTTGCACCCTATTAGTTGCACTCCAGATATATTGGGCAGATTACCAAATATTCAAATTCTTAGAATATCCGGAGATTTGAGTTATTATCAATCTGGGGTTTCCAAAAGCCTATGCGAACTACAAAATCTTGAATGTTTGAAGCTGGTGAATGAGAGCAAGCCCTCGCGACTGGTCCTGTCTGAATACCAGTTTGCTTTAAGTCTGACCGATCTGAGCTTATCAAATACTGAGCTAATGGAGGATCCCATGCCAACGCTAGAAAAGCTTCCACGCCTTCAAGTGCTGAAACTGAAGCAGAACTCGTATTTAGGAAGAAAACTGGCCTGTGTTGGCTCTGGTGGCTTTCCGGAACTTAAGATTTCGCACCTGAAGTCAATGTATTGGCTAGATGAGTGGACAATGGGGCAGGAGCAATGCCAAAACTTGAAAGCTTAATTGTCAACCCATGTGCTTACTTGAGAAAGCTTCCAGAAGAGCTGTGGTGCATAAAGAGCTTGCGCAAATTGGACTTACACTGTCCCCAGACAGAGTTGAGACAAAGGCTACGAACTTTTGAGGATATGGAGTGGCGTTATGACATCCAGTTATATCCTTACGGAATCTGATGGATTGAATTGGGTGAGTTTTAATCTTATCTGAAAGCTCACGTGACACTCTTCTTCAATAGCCGATTCAGCACTTCAGCTCTGTTCCGTGATCCTTTATTTTTCTTTCACCCGCGATTGCTTCTCCGAAATTGAATCAATAATGCCTCGGTGTGTTCTTTATCCTTTATTTATCTATGTAGTAGACTAATAACATTAACATATTTTTAATACTTAAAATAATATTAAAAATTTTAAATTATGATATTTAATTTTATATTTGTATTTATAATAAACATTTTAAATAATGGGTTAAAAAGATTTTAAAATTAACAAAATGTCTTCCTATTAATAATATTAAAATTATTTTTATAATATTCAAAATTATTTAAACTTTAATTTATTTATAGTAATATTATGTTTCTATTTATTAATAAAATGACTTTAATATGATAAAATATGTATAATAAATTGTAAAATATAAAAATGTTTTCTTGCTTTTCAACAAATATTTTTTTTTCCCCCAAAAGCCAAAATAAAATTATGTCAATATCAATTCTTTAACAGAACAACCTTAGCTTTCTGATGTTTAATACTGCTCTTTCCATGCCCAAAAATTCAAAAAAAAAATTTAATTAATCCTGTTTCTGGGCTTGCGGCAGTTATGCCATTGAAGGGCATTTGATATTAAAATATTTTTTTAATGAAAAATTCTTTAAATTAAAATAAAAAACAATTTATTTAAGCACCATCAATCATGTTATGGTAGTAATTAAATAAGATAAAGTTGAATACCTATAGGATGCCGGTTCTTTTCAAAAGGCACGCGCCTTGGACTTTTCTCTAAGTGAACGCGTATCAAATTTTTGAGTTAAAAATGAGCAATAATGCCGTATTTGTGGAATTTTACACCAGTTCCTTGGCATCTTCCTTTCAAATTCTCCCATGGTGTTTAATTTTACACCAGTAACCACTTTGAGATAGAACCAACCCTTTTAATATTTCTTGGAGCAAATAACAGTACCTCTGGGTGCTACAGAGAGAAGGAGATATGCTGGACGTCCACCTCCGACTATTTTGTGAGAGGTTGAAAAGGGTGTTAGCAGGTGAAGAAGGCACGTTAACGTTGCCTGATTCAACAAATTTAGCCCCGATTTTTCAAAACCTTCTTACGGAGTCCGAAATTATTGCTACTACTCTGCTGGGAAAGTAAGAAGCTGACATGGCTCGGCATTTGTTTCAACTCATTAGAGAAGAATTCGATGACTCCAAAATATCTTTGCCTTTTTTGCAACTGTTGGACTTAGAAGAAAGCGATGAAGAAGACGTTGAAGGAGCAGATATTTTGGAAATTCTGGAGGACATCAATCACTTTGTCCATGAATCTGAGGAAGCCATTGACACATTCTTCATCAACATCATGAAGCAGCAAAACAGTGAAAACGAAAGTGAAAGCAGTAGTAATATGGCTCTTCTTGATGGACTCCACAGTAAAATCATTGATATTAGTAATCGGATGCAACAACGTCCACCCGGCGACGATGCTTTTGATATAAGTGAACAAAGTAACAAAATCATTCGCGTATTGAGTGAGGGACAACTTCGGCTTGATATCAATGAAGTTGAAAGGGGCAGAGAGGAGTTGTTTGATCTATTGATTGAGGGACCATCTGGGCTTGCAGTGGTTGCAATTCTCGACAGCAGTGGCTTCGATAAGACTGCTTTTGCTGCAGATACTTACAATAATAATCACGTCAAGTTCTATTTTGACTGTCTTGCTTGGGTTAGGGTTTCTCTAGACTACGATTTTGGCAGGATGTTGGATGACATAATCAAGTCTGTGATGCCTCCATCTCAGGTTAGTGTAATGATCGGTGAAGATTATCAATTGAAAAAATCTGTTCTTCGAGATTACCTAACCAACAAGAAGTACTTTATTGTGCTTGATGATGTCTTCAATGAACGTCAGATATGGGATGATCTTCAAGAAGTTCTTCCTGGTAATCAGAATGGAAGCAGAGTATTGATATTGGTCACTGATCCAGACCTCCTTGCGTCATTGGAAATTGAAAACGGAGAGAAGATTCGGCTTGATTCGGTGCTCATTGGAGGACCATTGATCAGATTAAAGCATGAAGCCTGGCAATTTTTCATCTTACACTATGGAAGTATGCCATTAGAAAATTATCTTCAAGGCGAAGCGATTCCGACAGTTTGGAGACAAGTTTTTTCTGTGATGGAGTTACCTTTTCACTTGAAAGTGTGCTGCATCTATTTTTGTGTCTTCCGTCCAAGTATTGAGATATCTACGAGGCAATTATATCAGTTGTGGGTAGCTGAAGGTTTCATATCAGACAACGGTGAAGAAACTGCCGAACTTTACTTGAAAGAACTAATCCATTGCGGCTTCATTCAAGTGAGTAAGAGAAGAGCCGGAGGCACAATTAAAGCGTGTTATGTTCCGAGTTTTGTATACACTTCATTGGCTTTGGTGGTAGAGAAGACGAGATTTGTCTGGATCCCTGGCATGGAAGTGGAATCACTGGCAAATGTTAAACGGGGGTTCATTGTCGAAGATCTGATTGAGTTCTTTTCTTTGAAACATTCTGACATGTATCTCCAATCTTTTATGAATCACAGTTCAGAAAGCGATCATCTCCCTCTGATGGATTGCGAGAATTTTTGTGAAAAGTTCAAACAACTTCGGGTACTGAACTTGGGTTCTGCAGTTCTCGACCAATTTCCACCCGGATTAGAAAATTTATTCCATTTGAAGTATTTGAAATTGAATATCCCTTCGCTCAAATGCCTTCCTTCGCTGCTATGCTCCCTTTTAAACCTTCAAACACTAGAAATGCCATCTAGCTACATAGATCATTCACCAGAGAATATTTGGATGATGCAAAAACTCATGTATCTGAACTTCGGTTGCATCACTCTGCCGGCACCTCCAAAAAATTATTCCAGCACTCTGAAAAATCTCATTTTCATATCAGCCTTACACCCTAGTAGTTGTACTCCAGATATATTGGGCGGACTACCTAGTGTTCAAACTCTTCGAATATCTGGAAATTTGAGATGCTATCACTCTGGGATTTTCAAAAGCCTATGCGAACTCCACAAACTTGAATGCTTGAAGCTGGTGAATGAAAGCAAGCTCACACGGATGGTCCTGTCTGAATACCAATTTCCTCCAAGTCTGATCCAACTGAGCTTATCAAATACTGAGCTAATGGTGGATCCCATGCCAATGCTGGACAAGCTTCCACGCCTTCAAGTGCTGAAACTGAAGCAGAACTCGTATTTAGGAAGAAAGCTGGCCTGCGGTGGCTCTGGTGGCTTTCCGGAACTTAAGGTTTTGCACCTGAAGTCAATGTATTGGCTAGATGAGTGGACGATGGGGGCTGGAGCAATGCCAAAACTTGAAAGCTTAATTGTCAACCCATGTGCTTACTTGAGAAAGCTTCCAGAAGAGCTGTGGTGCATAAAGAGCTTGCGCAAATTGGATTTACATTGGCCTCAGACAGAGTTGAGACAAAGACTACGGACTTTCGAGGATATGGAGTGGCGGTATGACATCCATTATATCCTTACGGAATCTGATGGATTGAATTGGGTGAGTTTTAATCTTACCTGATGACTCATACTTTAGTTACTTGCCTAATTCCATATGCCCTTTTTTTCCACTTTCTCGGTAAGTTTACAACTATTGTAAAACCTTCAAGGAGTAATGCAATGCCAAACTAATTGTGGTTGCTCCTAGTGTCGAAATTATGTCTCAACATAGACTCAATTTTAGTAGCAAAACAGAGTGGGATAGCACATTGCAGCAGAGAAACAAAGAAAGATCGTTCTATATCTGTCTAATAATTACAACTGTAAAATCTGATTTTCATTTATGATTCTTATTTCCCTTTTCTTGTGTAGGCAAAATCGAAGAGGGAAACAACACCTGCTAGACTTTCAATTTCATCTGTAATTCAACATTGATTCATGAGACAGAGCATTGTTTTGTTTAGTAGATTTCAAGGATTTGCTATAACTGATGCCATGATTGCAATATTGTCTACAAACTTGAATAGATGTACTCCTTTCTCTATTTTTTTGAATTTTCTGGTATGTGTTTGTATGTGTGTTTGTCTACAATAACCAATTTCTTGAATAGTTGCACTCATTTTTCTATTTTGAATTTGCTGTTATGTATGTATGCATGTATTTGTGTTTTTGTTTCTGTTTTATGCTTAGAAGTACTTCATTTAAGCCCTGGACCAGCAGGTATGGTTTGACTAGCTTTGGACTGGTATGCTTTGCTAGTTAAAGACTTAAAGAAATATCAATCTTCTAGAAAAACTGCCTCACATGAGAACAAACATGTAGGAAAGTTCATCAACAAAATTATTGCAGCCGCACTTTCAATTAAATAAATTGCTATAATGGACAACAATTCGTGAGCAAAATAGTTATTCAAGCTATAGGCAGCTCTTTCCAAGAAGAAAAAGAAAAAGAAAAAGAGCTATAGGCAGCTGACACAAGCTTAAATGACTTTCAAGCAGAAATGGTGGCGGCACCAGGGGGGGCTAAGTTCAAATAGTAGTATAATTTAGAAAACTTTCAATAAGATAACAATTTGCAACCATCTTCATTGAAATATTTTCATTCAATCAATTTACAATCATCTTCCATATGTTTTCATATTTTAAAATGTTGAATGATAATCCTTTTCCACAAAAAAGTATCATTTTTAATGTATATAACTAGGTTATCATTGTCTAATAGAATATCTTTGGCAGCTAGCTTCAAAAAATTAGGTAAATTACCGTTTGATCTTTGAGATATTTTCAAGTCTAAACTCTTATATATTAGCCTTACATCTGTTTGTCAGAGAGGAAAAAGGGGGGGAAAAGGAGTAAACAACATTAAAAAAAGTACATGAAGTAGGGTAGATGAGTAATATACAGATGTAAGGCTACTTTCATCAACATTTAAACTTAATTACAAGCATAGCCCTTGATATTTAAATGAATAGATAATAGATAATTATATATTAGTTGTTAAATAGATAATAAGCATAGATCTTCACCTTTGAATTTAAATACAAAGATTTTCAGTCTGAGTGCTCTCATAATGGTTAAGAGTCTCTTTATAGGAACCCAGTCACTCTTTCTCTAATTGGATGGAGGTTAACATCTCAGTCACTAGTATGAGTTGCGTAAATAATCCCCTGCATTCCTGCTACGAATACAAAAAAAAAAAAAATACATTGAGTCATAATAGATTGATTTAGATTAAAGCTCAAGAGCTCTAGATTTACTAGCCATTTAAATTATTCAATAAAAACGTAATGTTCACCGAAGATTGCTGGTGTATTTTTTAATTTGAAATGTCGAACATGTCAACATCAAATTTTGGCATGCTGTTAACATTTAATGTATGTGCATGGAGCAGGGTAACGTAGTTGAACTTTAATGGGCAATTTATATTCTCAAATAAGAGCTAATTGTATCAAATATTCAACTGTGGAGCAGCCATCATTGGCTAAACTACAGACCTGCAAATACTTGATTTTGCACCCGCTTGATCACTCCAAAAAATAAAAAAATATAAAAAGGAGAAAAAGTGGCCACTTGAAATTCTTCAATAATTGGAGAAATACAGATAATTAAGATTAGTAATGCTCAAAATAAATGTTTCAAAGAAATAATAGACAAATTTTTAAAATTTTTAATTAATCAATGCCATTGAAGGCATTTTGATATTAAAATATTTTTTTAATAAAAAATTCTTTAAATTTAAAAAGAAACAATTGATTTAAGCACCATCAATCATGTCATGGTAGTAATTAAATAGAGTAATAATATAGCCACAAACTCTTGTACAAACTTATTTTGTACAAACTGACGTGGTATGATAAGATTGGTTGAATTAAATATCACTTGGCCCACATGATTTGTTTTTATTATTTTATATTTTTATTTAACCAATGAATTAATGACACGTCAGTTTGTACAAAATAAGTTTGTACAAGAGTTTGTGGCTGTATCATCACTCAATTAAATAAGATAAAGGATGTATACCTATTGGGATACCTGTTTTTTTTTTAAAAGGCACGCATCTTGGACTTTTCTTTTTTTTTAAGAGAATTATTATTCATGATATTTACAATCACATCTTAGACTTTTTTTTTTCTTTAAGAGAATTATTGCTCATGATATTTACAATCATATAATTACTGAGATTCATTTACATCAATTCTAATATTGCACCGCTCAAATTTTTTAACTTTCTCAAATATTTGAGGGACGTCAACTCCCCTCCTGAGAGAAAGACTGCCTTCACTCAAGCTTTGAGACAGATTTTTTAACCCTCTCAAATATTTGAGAGACGTCAACTCTCCTCCTGAGAGAAAGACTTGATTTTTTAACCCTCTCAAATATTTGAGGGACGTCAACTCCCCTCCTGAGAGAAAGACTGCCTTCACTCAAGCTCTGAGACAAATTTTTTAACCCTCTCAAATATTTGAGCGACGTCAACTCCCCTCCTGAGAGAAAGACTTCCCTTTCAAATATTTGAGTGACGTCAACTCTCCTCCTGAGAGAAAGACTGCCTTCAGTCAAACTCTAAAACTCCGAGAAAAAAAATTTAAATTAAACCCCTGCAAAGCATCTGCGGAGGCTCAAACTACTTCCCTTACATTTGTGAGAGAGTGGCTCAGCCACTTGAGCTAAGCGCAAGTCGTTGTCTTGGACTTTTCTCTAAATGAACGCGTATCATTTTTTTGAGTTAAAAATGAGCAATAATGTCATATTTGTGGAATTTAGCCACTTCGCCAGTTTCTTGGCATCTTCCTTGCAAATTCTTCCATGGGGTTTAATTTTACACCACTAGCCATTTTGAGATAGGACCAATCCTTTTAACATTTCTTGGAGCAAATAACAATACCTCTGGGTGCTGCAGAGAGAAGGAAATATGCTGGACGTCCACCTCCGACTATTTTGTGAGAGGTTGAAAAGGGTAGTAGCAGGTGAAGAAGGCACGTTAACGTTGCCTGATTCAACAAATTTAGCCCCGCTTTTTCAAAACCTTCTTAAGGAGACTGAAATTATTACTACCCTGCTTGGGAACTATGAAGGTGACATGACTCGTCGTGTGATTCGACGCATCATTAGAGAACAACTCAATGAAGCCGAAATGGCTTGGGTTTGTCTGCAACTGTTAGACTTAGAAGACAGCGATGAAGACTTAAAAAGACGGGACATTTTGGAAATTCTGGAGGACATCAATCACTTTGTCCATGAGTCTGAGGAAGCCATTGACTCATTCTTCATCAACATCATGCAGCAGCACAGTGAAAACGAAAGTGAAAGCAGTACTCATATGGCTCTTCTTGAAGGACTCCACAGTAAAATCATTGATATCAGAAATCGGATGCAACAACTTCCGCCCGGCGACAATGGTTTTGATATCACTGAACAAAGGGACAAACTCATTCACTTATCGATTGAGGAACAATCTCAGCTTGATATCAATGAATTTGACGGTGGCAGAGAGGAGTTGTTTGATTTATTGATTGAAGGACATCCTCGGCTTGCAGTGGTTGCAATTCTCGACAGCAGTGGCTTCGATAAGACTGCTTTTGCTGCTGATACTTTCAATAATAATCACGTCAAGTTCTATTTTGACTGTCTTGCATGGGTGAGGGTTTCTATGGACTACTATTATGGTAAGATATTGGATGACATAATCAAGTCTTTGATGCCTCCATCTCGGGCTAGGGTAATTATCGGTGAAGATTATCACTTGAAGAAATCTATTCTTCGAGATTACCTGACAAACAAGAAGTACTTTATTGTGCTTGATGATGTCTTCGATTACAGTGACATATGGGATGATCTTGAAGAAGTTCTTCCTGATAATCAGAATGGGAGCAGAGTATTGATATTGGTCACTGATCCATTCCTCCTTACCTTTTTCGAATTGGAGCATGGAGGGATCATTCGGCTTGATTCAGTGCTTGTTGGAGGACCATTGATCAGATTAAAGCATGAAGCCTGGCAATTTTTCATCCTACACTATGGAAGTGCGCCATCAGTAAATTATATTGTTGAAAAAGTGGTTTTGACAACTTTGAGTCGAACTTGTTCTGTGTTGGAGTTACCTTTTCACTTGAAAGTCTGCTGCCTCTATTTATGTGTCTTCCGTCCAGGCATTGAGATATCTACCAGGCAATTATGTCAGTTGTGGATAGCTGAAGGTTTTATTCCATACAACAGTGAGGAAACTGCCGAACATTACTTACAAGAATTAATCCATCGCGGCTTCATTCAAGTGAGTAAGAGAAGAGCCGGCGGCACAATTAAAGCGTGCTATGTCCCAAGTTTTGTATATACTTCATTGGCTTTGGTGGCACACCAGACGAAATTTGTCTGGATGCGTGATAGGGAAATGGAGCCACCGGCAAATGTTAAACGGAGGTTCATTTTAAAAGATCTGATTGGGTTTTTATCTTCAGAACATTCTGACATGTGTCTCCAATCTTTTCTGAATCACAGTTCAGAAAGCGATCATCTCGCTCTGATAGATTGTGAGAATTTTTGTAAAAAGTTCAAATACCTTCGGGTACTGAGCTTGGGTTCTGCAGTTCTCGACCAATTTCCAACCGGAATAGAAAATCTATTCCTTTTGAAGTATTTGCAATTGAATATCCCTTCGCTCAAATGCCTTCCTTCACTGCTATGCAGCCTTTTAAACCTTCAAACACTAGAAATGCCATCAAGCTACATAGATCATTCACCGGAGGATATTTGGATGATGCAAAAACTCATGCATCTAAACTTTGGTTCTATCACTCTGCCTGCACCTCCAAAATATTATTCCAGCTCTCTGGAAAATCTCATTTTCATATCAGCCTTACACCCTAGTAGTTGCACTTCCGATATATTGGGCAGACTGCCTAATATTCAAACTCTTAGAATATCTGGAGATTTAAGTTGCTATCACTCTGGAGTTTCCAAAAGCCTATGCGAACTACAAAAACTTGAATGTTTGAAGCTGGTGAATGAGAGCAAGCCCTCGCAAATGATCCTGTGTGAATACCAGTTTCCTCCAAGTCTGACCGATCTGAGCTTATCCAATACTGAGCTAATGGAGGATCCCATGCCAAGGCTGGAAAAGCTTCCACGCCTTCAAGTGCTGAAACTGAAGCGGAACTCGTATTTAGGAAGAAAGCTGGCCTGCGTTGGCTCTGGGGGCTTTCCGGAACTAAAGGTTTTGCACCTGAAATCAATGTATTGGCTAGATGAGTGGACGATGGGGGCTGGAGCAATGCCAAAACTTGAAAGCTTAATTGTCAACCCATGCGCTTACTTGAGAAAGCTTCCAGAAGAGTTGTGGTGCATAAAGAGCTTGCGCAAATTGGATTTACATTGGCCTCAGACAGAGTTGAGACAAAGACTACGGACTTTTGAGGATATGGAGTGGCGGTATGACATCCAGTTATATCCTTACGGAATCTGATGGATTGAATTGGGTGAGTTTTAATGTTATCTGATAACTCATACTTTGGTTACTTGCCTAATTTTATATGCCCTTTTTTTCCACTTTCTCAGTAGATTTATGTTTATCGTAAAACCTTCAAAGGGTCATACAAATGCCAAACTAATTGTGGTTGCTTCTGATGTCACTCAACATATATACTCAACTTATGTAGCAAAACAGAGTGGAACAGCCACACATTGCAGCAGAGAAACCAAGAAAGATCCCTCTATATCTATCTACTAATTAGAACTGTAATTCATTTATGATTCTAATTTCCCTTTACGTGTGTAGGCAAAATCGGAGAGGGAAACAACACCTGCCAGACTTTCAATTTCAACTGTAATTCAGCATTGAGTCATGAGACAGGGCGTCGTTTCATTTAGCAGATTTCAAAGATTTGCTATAACTGATGCGATGGTTGCAATATTGTCTACAAGCTTGAATTGTTGTACGCCTTTTTCTATTTTTCGAATTTCTGGTAGGTATGTATGTATGTGCGTATAGTGTTTAAGTTACTGTTTTATGCTTAGAAGTACTCCATTTAAGCCGCGGACCTGCTGGTATGGTTTGGCTAGCTTTGGACTTGTATGGCTTGCTAGTCGAAGAAATATCAATCTTATAGGAAAACTGCTTCATGCTTCAATTTCATTAGAGACGGTTCAGTCACAAATGGTGACGCATAAATAATCTGAGAATATTCTTTCTTCTTAAAATGACGCATGCACTGCGTTTTGAATCATATCAGTTTGTGTTTATTGAGAGTAAACGTGCATACACTTTGTAGTGTTATAGCCCAGAGATCTGCAATCTACTCCCACCAATGTTCGGAGAGATATCTAATGGTATCCAGATTCATAGAAATGAGCCTCATTAAAAGCCTGGTGGCGAAATGAGTTTCTTTCCTCGAGGAATGTTCTGTAGGTTGCATGAATATTGGTGGGGATGATTAATTTCCAACACAACTGATGTAGCAGCATTCTGGTTCATAAGAGAACAAACACGCAGGAAAATTCGTCTAGAAAATTATTGCAGCCGCATTTTCAATCAAATTGCTATCATGAACAACAATTCATGAGTAAATTGTTGTTCAAACTATAGATAGCTTACACAAACTTCAATGGCTTTTGAGTAGAAGCAGTGGCGGTGCTAGGAATTCAATACAAAAACAGTTAAGTTCAAGTAGTAATATGATTTAAAAAACTCTCGATAAGATAACAATTACCAAATTTTTAAAATTTCATTGAAATATTTTCATACAATCAATTTAATTGCAGCCGTCTTCCATATGTTTTGATATTTTAAATTGTTGTATCATAATTAACCTCTTATCAACACCACAAAAGATATCATTTTTCATGCAAACAACTAGGTTATCCCTTATCATTGTCTAATAGAGCATATTAGCAGTTACCTAAAAAAAAAAAAAAATTGTTAAATTATTGTCTGATTTTAAGATACTTTCTAAGTTTGACCCCCTACCTCAATTGTCAGAGAGGGAAGAAAAAGAGAGTAAATAACATGAACAGAAAGTATATGAAGTCAAAAAAAAAAAGGTTGGGAGTAAATAAGTAATATACAGATGTAAGGCTGCTTCGATCACATTTGAAGTTAATTACAAGCATAGCTCTTCATATTTTAGTAAATATAAAACAGAATATTAGCTGTTGAATAGATTAGAAGTATAGATCTTGACTTTTGAATTTAATTACAAAAATTTTGGTGGATTAGTGAACAGAAGAAATCCATTCGTTCCACCGATTACATGAGGATTTTAATGAAATCCTAATCTCAGGTAACATGCTAATGCCAACAGTAATGGCAAGATACCAAATGCAGGAGATACGAGACTATTAGCTTTAAGAGAACCAATAGAGACTGACAAGTTAAAAATAACTTGTTAAGGTAGCGTTTGTTTTTTTGTCTGAAATCTAAATGGATCTAAATTTTTCTAAAGTCTGAATGGGTCTGAATACGAAAATCTAAATAACATGTTTGTTTTTCTTTTTTAAATCTCTGAATTTAAGTGGCATCTTGTTTGTTTTTATAATTAAAAATATCTTAAATTTGGTTATTTGACATTTATGTCCTTGTAAATTAAATCAAAAAAAGAGAATTAGATTTTATAGTTTAGAAAATAAGTTATTTTACATAGATATTTTTAGAATATAATATTTAGTTGTCATTCAGACCTTTTTTTCATTCAGATAAAAGTCACAAAAGTTTATTTTTTCTATTTAGATATAAATGTCTAAAAATCAGACATAAGTTACAAAAAACAAACAAGCATATTTTAGAAAAAATCAGAAATTAATAAAATTTCATATTTTAGACGTTTAACAAATAACCTCTAAGTTGAGAAATACGACTGACAACTAATTGCGGTTCCCAAATAAATTAGGTTTTAACAAGTTTTTATTTAGAAATGCATTTTAATCCCATGATTTATCACAATGTCTCACTAAACTGAACAACAAAGAAAGATATAGTATAATTACAAGTTTCCTAATTAAGCTATATTATTATGAATTAAGTAAATACTATTGACTTGAGGAAGCACTTTTTTGTGTTTGTTTATGAATATGTACATGTACCAACAAAACCATTCTTAAAATCAAACCCAAAAAAAAAAAAAAACATTCTCTTTAAATTTTCGTTTATCAATAAATTAACAAATTATTCATTCAATAATAAATAAATAACTTCTTTAAAATAAAATCTTTCCGTAGTCCTAATAATATTATCCTATAGATACTTTCTACATTTATTGTGCAATAATTAAAAAAATTATATTTTTCAAAATATAATTTTAATCCAGACACATATACATTTATAATACAACTCTGAAATATATCAAGACCAGTTCGAAAATCTACTTCTATTAATAATAATGTTAAGGCAAAATTAGCCCGATTCCACATATTTACTAGGGGTGTTCGCGGATTGGATTTTACGGATTGGACATCAATCCATATCCGATCCATAATTTTACGGATTATAATTTTTCAATCCAATCCAATCCACGGATTGATTAAACTCAATCCAAATCCAATCCATATATCTGCGGATCGGATACGGATTTGACTCAATCCATATCCAATCCATACGTCTGCGGATCGGATGAAGATTTAACTTAATCCATATCCAATACACTATTTTGCACATCAGTTTCTGAATTAAAAATTTTTAATTCTCCCCAATCCATGAACTAATGAAATAAAAAAAATCTAATATAAAAATAAATTTACTACTAATTAAATTTAAAATTGAATAAAATTTAAAAAAATTAATTGTTTAAATAAAACTAAAATAATACATTCAAAGTTTCAAAATATAGCACATTGAGATTAATTATTCAAATAAAGCTACAATAATACATTTAAAGTTTCTAAATATAACACACTAAGATTAATTATTCAACTAAAGTTACAATAATACATTAATATAACACTGAAATTAATTGTTCAAATAAAGCCAAAATTAATTGAAATGACGAAGTTTTTGAAACCAAACACAGTCTGATCCTTCACCAAGGCGGTTGCACTTGTCGAAAAGTGATGATTACGGAGCCATTAACGATGGGAACTAAGAAAAGTACAGGTGGCGATCTTGAAGGTTGTGATAGTGCAATTGTTTGGCTTAAACTAATGATTGTGAAGTGGCTCAATGGACTCGAGGAAGAAGAAGGCTTGCTCTCGCTGGAATCGCGCAGCCGACGTCCTTCAAATCGGTGTCAAGAGTGTATCGAACCAGTATTGAGTGTTGCTAGTATGGATGACAATTTTTCTCGATGGGATGGGATTGAGACATATTTTTGTCCCATAAAAAAATTTAGGGACTGGAGTGAGATATTTTTTTATCCCATTTGCATATACGAAACGGGAGTGGGATTGGCAAATTTCGTCCCATCCTATCTCATTGCTGACTAAGAAAAGAAAATTTTCCAATTGGATGCGGGATCCCATCTCTTTTGGGAGGAGATTGGGACATATTTTTGTCTTAAAAAAAATAAAGGGATAGGAGTGGGACGTTTTTTCATCCCACTTGCATATATGGGGCCGGATTGGGATTGATAAATCCCATCCCATCCTGTCCCATTACCAACCCCAGTTGTTAGTGCGTGTGACAGCCGGGAAGCTTAGAGTTTTTTGTTTGCAAATTGTTGGTGACTTGTCGTTATGTTACTTTACTTTTGGGTGACTTTACAAATTGTTGGTAACTTAGTGTTATATTCTTTCTTTTCTTTAGTGCGTGTGACTTTGTTTTTATTTTGTTTTACAATTTTTACAAGTTATATTTGTATATTTGATTATTTAATTATTTTTTTATTTTATATTATTATTGGGTAATGGGTAAGATATATTATAGTACTTATGTAACTATGTAATATCACATTTATAATAATTTTTTAACTAAATAAATAAATATATATATATATATATTTTTTTTTTTTTTTGCGGATTCACGGATTTTTGCGGATTTACAGAAGTAAATCCATATCCAATCCATCGACTGCGGATTTTTAAATTTTCAATCCATATCCAATCCACGGATCTACGGATCGGATTTATACGGATCGGATTTTCACGGATTATACGGATTGAGCGGATCGGATTAGATTCTGAACACCCCTAATATTTACAATTTGATCAATATAAATTTTGTTCTGGAAATTTATCTTTTTAAAAAAAATATTTGATTAACAAATTATTATTATTATTATTGTAGCGAAAATTAAAAGCAGCGGCAGAAGAAGTTTCTAGCAACAAAATCAAACATTTACATTTTTCATTTCCCAAAACCCTAAACAAAAACCCTTCACTCTCTCACTCGAGACACTCACTGACGCGCAAGCAATGGCCCACACCGCCATCCTCCGCCTACGCCGGTTTCTACCGCTCGCCGCCGCTCGCCGCAGCTCTCTCTCTGCGGCCGTCCCTGCACTCTCCGCATCCACTCCTCTCGTAAACCCTTCCATTTCATCGGCGTCGTCATCGCTAATCTCCTCCTCCTCCTCCGTCATCATCCAATCTCGGCCGTTCAGATCGTCCCCGACGATCTCCCTCTCGTCTACGCCGTCGGGTAACAAGACGTACCACTTGTATAAGGACGGCGACGAGATCACACCCGACACGATTCTGTTCGAGGGTTGCGATTACAATCACTGGCTTATCACTATGGAGTTTCCTAAAGACCCGAAACCCACGCCGGAAGAAATGGTTCGGACCTA
Source organism: Atalantia buxifolia (assembly GCA_030444775.1). Lineage (NCBI taxonomy): Eukaryota > Viridiplantae > Streptophyta > Magnoliopsida > Sapindales > Rutaceae > Atalantia > Atalantia buxifolia. The sequence continues at coordinate 7,089,912 of CM059833.1, read as the reverse complement.
TGAAGAGACTTGTGCCAAAGGACTCAACATTAGGTCTTTCTTTATTTTCTCTTTCTCTGTAATCTCTATTTATATTTTTGGTTAAATCAATTATTGTTATATGAATTTATTTTTTTATATTTTAAATTTTAAACCCTTTGTGGTTGAAGGTACATTTTTTTAAGCTTAATTAGAAAGTTGAAGGAAATGAGAAGAGAATTTATATCGAGATGTAATTTTAACTTTTGTTAAAAGATAAAACTGTTTTTTCATGAGTTTATGTTAGTTCATTTATGAGGTGTGATTAATAGTTAAGGTTCTCTAATTATCTCTAAGTAGATTTTATCTGACTTTCCCAAATACAAAACAGATTGTTAAGTAATGGCTTGGCTTCCTTTTTTATTAATTTGGTTCCTGGATTATGTTTCATGGCATCCTGTCCTCAGTGTAGACTTATCTGTTTCAATCTTTTCTGTATCTTCTTTTTTTTTTTTTGGGGGATGTTAATTGTTATAGTGTCTTGTTTTGCTTTTGATGGGAATAAGAATATTTGCCTATAATGTAAATTATGCATAATAGGAACATGTCTATTTATGATGCCTTGGATACATTCTTGTTCATGATAGCTATCCTCAATTTGCAACTGGTGGTTTGCCGTTGTGTTGTTGCAGCAATGTAATGGATGCAGCTGTCACTGATAAGTTCGATGGTTACTGCACATGTGTAATTTGTCTTTTATGTTTTTTCTTTTTTCCCCCCCCTGAGGTTTAAGCCTTTTTTCTCTATATATAATTGTTTATTAATATGTATTCTGGCATTGGCTTCCAATGTTTTGCTCAGATGCATTGTGCTTGATAGTGACAAAATCTGATTATTGGTTCTTGTTTGAGATTATTTGTTTTTGCAATATAATTGAGGTATTATTTCAGAACTTTTGAAATGACCTTTCACTTTCTTGTGAAGAACTCTGTAACATTTATGAAGAAAACTGGGGATAAACAATGAAATTATGGATAATTAATGGTTGTGGTAAGTTGTTTCTTATTGTTAACACCAAAAAGCTGGCATTTTAGTTTTGTTCATGATGTTTTCTTTATACATCAATTGTATAGATTGTCATGACACTTTATAGGATGGTATTTTTGAGATAATGGCATTTTTCATTAGTTGTTGGTGGACGTCTTCATGTGAGTGATTGTATGTTTCTGTACAATTTCTTTGATTTGTTTTCCTGGGAAGCCTTGATTTGGCGCTTCACATGAATTGTTAATGCTGATTTTTCTTAACACAAAAATGAAAAGTTTTTGGCTGATTTGAATTATCTTTTGTGGTGTCAGCTTGGAGGAGGCAAAGAAACGAATTTATGCTTGTAGCACAACAACTTATCAAGGGTTTCAAGCTATAATGACTGAAGAAGAGTCAGAAAAGTTTCAAGGTAACTGTATCCACAGCATTTGTTGCTCATATAATTCTCAAATAAGATACGATACTGACTTTTCTGTTATTGTGTGAGCAGGTATACCTGGAGTTGTTTTCATATTGCCAGATTCTTACATCGATCCACAGAACAAGGAATATGGAGGTAGTGTTAATTAAATATGTTGAACTATTTTGCGCTAACATTTTGAAAGTGAATTGATAATATTCTGTGCTTACCAGGTGACAAATACATCAATGGGACTATCATACCAAGACCACCTCCTATTCAACATCATACAGGGGGGAGATTCCGTGATCGAAACAGGAACTATGATCGAAGACGTGACGTTAATTTTGGGGCCCCACGCAGTCAGCAAGGAGGTCCGATGCAAAATCAGCAAGCATGGCCTGGAAATCCGCAACAGAATTCTTCGGAACCTATGCAAGGAGATGGTAGAAGTTATGGTGCTCATCAAAATTATCAGCCTCAACAAAATTATCCACCACAGCAAAATTATCAACCTCAGCAAAATTATGCTCCTCCGCAAAATTACCCCCCTCGGCAAAATTACCCCCCTCAGCAAAATTATCCACCTCAACAAAATTTTGGCCCTCCAGGACAAGGACAAAGAGAGGGGCCCATGCTAGTGAACAATAGAGATAATGCGGCTGGTGGAAGAGACTCTTATCAGGCAGAAGGAAGAGGTCCAATGCCTTCACATCAGGGCAATTACAACCAAGCGGGGCAGGGAAATTATAATCTTCCACAAGGAGACCAGAGTGGTTATGGGCGTGGCAATTTTTCTGGCGCTTCCTATGGGGGATCTTATGGACAAGGAACAAGTTCTAGTTATGGACAGAGTTACCATGGGCAAGGAGAGGGTCAAAGATTTTCACAAGCGGATCAGGGAAACATACAAGGTGGGCATCGGAACTAGGCATCCATTGGATTAACTAGGACAGACCAAGTAAGGCATATTCCATTTGGAAGATATAGTGTTTTGATATCAAGTTCCAAGTGCCTTTAAATTGATTTTATTAACTAATGTGGACTATTTATTTTGGTAATGCACTGTCATTCAGTCCTAGAAACTATAGTTGTGCTGTTTCTGCCCCATATCTTAATTAGAAAATAATACCATCACTGTGCCCTGTAAAATCAGTTATTGAGTCACCTATTTAGCTCTCTTGTGTAGCTAGGGCCTTGGAACTTGACAAGTAGCTTGGCAAAATCTCTCTAATCTCTATCCAGATGAGTGAAAGAGCAAAATTTTTATCAATGCAAGTTAAAATTTTCTCCCTGTTTCAAGTAAGGGGTTTGCGCAACATTTGATGACGCATTGTTGTTGGCTTCCGCAGGGAAAATATCATGATAATTTTGATCGGTTATCTAGGATGACGAGTTGAAGGAGGGACCTGAAAAGTACTGAGGATTTGCTTTTTCTCTTGTTCATGGATTGTAGGATAATACATATTATAATATGTCGCGGTAAATATGTTGACAAAGTTACTTTCCTGTCTGCTTGAGGGATTGGAATTGGATTTGGTCCACATTGTGAAGCACTTTGGCCATAAATATGACAGTTTAGAATATACTTTAATCATTGTCTCTTATTGTTTAATCAAATCACCGTTGGTTTTATTATTAATCAACTGAATGGCCTTATAATGACAAGGATCTAGTATATGTTTAGTATGGTTTATCTAATGTGCATAAATATTTATTTAATTTCAAAAACTATTTTTAAAATTTCTATTGCTGTTTGATTGTATTTTGGGTACAGTTTTTGAGGATTAAATAAATTAGTTTGTCCCTATTAGTGAAAATTTAAATTTTGAATTTTTGAGAATAATTTTTCTAGAATTTTTTAAAAAGTCAAATTTTAAAAAAATATGTATTATTTATTTTACGTTCTTATTTTATTTCTTTAATAATATAAATTTAAAAATTGGTCTACTAAAGTACTTTAATAATTTTTTATAAAGATTCTTATTAATAATTAAATAATTAATTTTTTAATAAAAGTTATATTTATAAAAATTTTATTAGTAAAAGTTTCATTTGAATAAGTTCTATTTAAAAAGTTGTAGTAAATGAAGTCCTAGTGCTGATTTGATTTTGTGTTAACATTTTCGCAAGGTGTGTGCCACATAAGATTATTAGAAGATAAATCAAAAAAACAAAAAAAAAAGTCAGCATTAGATCAAAATTAGTTGTAACGATATTTCCTTCGTATCTGTCGTTATTATACTTTTGCTTAGACATGAATCTATGAAAGGTCTCTTCAGATCATTTCAAATAAAATTTGCCATCAAGGTTGGGGGACTCAAAATTGCTTTTGAATTATTGAGAATGAATGTGGTTAATAGAATATGCATTACAGTTAAAAAAAAAAAAAAAGTGCAAAAGCACTTTTTAAAAGGTAATTCATGGATGAAGGGTCAGTTTGGAAATGTTGTAGTTTTTAAAATAATTATCATTTTGTCTTTGTCTAAATAATCGTTTGTGAAGAGAATCAGTTAAGTGTTTGGTAAATTTTATTTTCAAAAGTACTGTAAATTTTACTGTTAAACTGCTGAGAGAAAATAAATGACTAAAATATACATAATATAAAATAAAATTTACTTATACATATAAAAATATGTACATATAATATTTTTAATTGTGTATTATAATAATTTTTACTAAAAATAAAATTTATAATATGTTGATTTTACTTTTTTACTTTTTTATCTTAAAACAATTAATAATTAAATTAATAATATAGTGAAACAAAATTAATAATAATTCTTTTTCTCAAATTGATATTAATAAATTGATATTGTTTGTGGCTGATTTTGGGTCAAGGGATAACAAACCACAAAATCAAACCTAAGAACAATAAATTTATATTTTGTTGGGGAGCGGGGTGCCTCGCTTGTTCGGCACGTGTGTGGGAACATTTAGGCTTTTTATGGAGTAGAGGAGGATTGAGGTGGCGGTGGATATGGAGGGGGTCTCACTTCAGATGCGGAGGGCTGGTGAAACTCGCCTTAAACCTGCGAAACAACCAAAAAAGAGGTCAGAGGTGGAGCCAGGGGTGGCCGGCGACCACACTCCGACGCTCAAGTCAGAGTTGGGTTATCTCAGGTTAGAGAGCTAGCAAGCTCTCGGTAATGGAGGTTTTTGGGTTGAAGAAACCCTAGTTTTTCAGTGGTGAGTGTGTTTTCTTTTTTTTTAACTTACTTGATAAAAATCAAACCTGAGTATTTATACGGTGTACCCCGGTCGCCGTTCCACCTGGCGCTATTTTAATGGCGTTCCCAGCTGTCATGTCAGGAATATTCTTATTTTCATGTGTGTGGCGGCTTAGGCGTTTCAAAAATATGCGTGGAGAGCAAGTTTGTGGCGTATTCACGTGCTGGGCGTAGTGGAGTGGTCCCGCGTACCTCTGCAATTCTGTTGTAATTTTGCAGGCGTAGCAGGAATAGCTGGTGGTCCCAACTGTCATAATACCAACTTTTGGCGAATTCACTGGCGTGACAGGCGGCTGTCCCCTCTTTGACGACACGAGATTTCCCAACCGATTCCTCATTTTTTGACACGTATTAAACCAATCTTTTTGCGATTCGGGGGCCCACGTATCTCTTCACATTTTTACGAAGACATTTTGTATCCTTGTATGGTGTACCCGAGGTACCCCTAGAGTACCTAGGGTAGCTGGGGTATCTGGGGTACCCCGGGGTATCCGGGGTACCCGAGGTACCCGAAATAAACTAATCTCTTAAATATCGACACGTGGCGCTTTATCATTGGCCTCATATTTTCTTCCCAAACAGATATTGATGAATTATAATAAAATTTCGCACAAAAAAACATTGGATTATGTGTTTCTATTTATAAGTGTGCAGGTTTTGTGTTTTCTGTGATTTCTTGAATAAGTATGTAATAAGACTGCAATAAAAGATTTTCTCAATTTTACTTCTCAATATTTTCATTAATTGGATCAAATGAAATCATGCATGAACTCTTATGATAACATTTTTTGAGCTACATTCCTCATTATTGGTTTTGGCAGTCTCTTCTTTTAGCGGACACTGGCAACACAAAAAGAAAATAAAAAAGAGGGGGAAACTGTTAAATTCGTAATGGCCTATTTGGTTAATTTGATGCATTTACGTAACTTATATTACCGTAGTTTCTAAATTAACTAGCCTATCTGGTTAAATTAAAAAAATTTGATGTACTTAGATAATTAATAATATATGTAAAGTTACGAATATAACCTTATCCTAGTGCGGTTCTGGTACGCGTTTCCTTTTCTTACTACAGTTTTAATTTCATTTAGGAAACTAGTTTCCTATTCAATTAGGGTAGTTGTTATTACATAAATATATAATGGGAATAGGAAACTATTCCCTAATTCAGTACGGCAAGTTATTTTCGCATTATAAATACCCGTGCAGAAAAAATTTGGTTCCATATGTCGCACTGAAAAACAATGGAGCAATACGAAAAGATCAGGGAGCTTGGGTCGGGGAGTTACGGCGACGTGTTTCAGGCTCTTGATAAAAAGAGTGGTGAATTTGTTGCTGTCAAGAAATTGAAGAAGAAGATTTTTTCTTTGGACGAGAGCAGGAACTTGAAAGAAGTTAAATGTTTAAGGAAGATGAATAATCATCCCAACATTGTCAAATTGAGGAATCTTGTCAAAGAACACGAAGACGTATTCATTGTGTTCGAGTACATGGAATCTGATCTTCTAAAACTTATGAAAGAAAGAGCGGGTCAAAATTTCTCTGAAGATGAAGTCAGAAACTTGTGTTTCCAAGTGTTTCAAGGTCTCCATTACATGCACCGACAGGGCTATTTTCACCGTGACCTAAAGCCTTCCAACTTGCTTGTTTCGAAAGGTGTGATCAAGATAGGGGATCTTGGAATGGTGAAAGAAATTGATTCCAGTCTGCCGTGCACTGATTATGTTACAACTCGCTGGTATCGAGCTCCTGAAGTGTTACTTTTATCCGAGATATATGGACCTGAAGTTGATATGTGGGCGATGGGTGCTATTATGTTCGAGATGTTGAGTTTCAGGATTCTTTTTCCGGGAAAAAACTCAGCTGGCCAAATTTACAAAATCTGCCAAGTGATTGGAAGCCCCACCGAGGATTCTTGGCCTCTTGGAATTCAGCTCGCGAGCAATCTCAACTGGAAGTTCCCGCAGATGGGTGGTGTGAATCTGCGTGAGTTGTTACCATCAGCTAGTCGCGAATCCATCAGCTTGATTTCATGGCTTTGTTCCTGGAATCCACACATGAGGCCTACGGCTGCGGAAGCTTTGGAACATCCTTTCTTCCGGAGTGGCCATTTTGTTCCTCGATCGGTGCCTCTTCTTTGCAATAATTTTGAAGCCGTGGCGGTCCCTACTGCCACAGTCACAATGCAAGGAAGTTCTTTGACATATTCTGAGGTACCGAATGATGGGCAATTATGTTCGTGCTTCAAATGTGAGACGCAAAGAACTAACAATGATCACATGATCATCAACTCTGCCAAAGCCGAACGCTCCATGATTTATAAAACTGGTTACGCGACTACAACTGAGATTTTGGCTTCCCGCATGCAACCATTGCAGCAGCTGATGATGTCGAGGCCTCCCGGATTTTGAAGAAAACGTTAAGGCTGGTTATTGTATTTGTACTTAGAAACCTAACCACGTAATTGTAGTGTCAAACATTATTCAATGCATTGATATTCATCTCTTCAACTTCCCTATTATCTATTATGTTGAATTCAATGAGTGTAAGGGCCAGTTTGGGAATGCTGTAGCTTTTAAAATAATTGTTGTTAGCTGTGCTGTAGAAATAATCAGCTGTGAAGAGAATCAGTTAAGTGTTTGGTAAATTTTATTTTCAAAAGTACTGTAAATTTTACTGTTAAACTGCTGAAAGAAAATAAATGACTAAAATATACATAATATAAGATAAAATTTACTTATACATATAAAAATATGTACATATAACATTTTTAATTGTGTATTATAATAATTTTTACTAAAAATAAAATTTATAATATGTTGATTTTACTTTTTTACTTTTTTATCTTAAAACATTTTATAATTAAATTAATAATATAGTGAAACAAAATTAATAATAATTCTTTTTCTCAAATTGATATTAATAAATTGATATTGATGAATTATAATAAAAATTTATTAAAATATTTATTTTGTTTCCAATTTGAATAAGGATAATTTTGGGTTTAGGTAATAATTTTAAGGATATTTATAGAATTGTATTAAAGGATAAAATTGATTCTCAAAATCAGAATCTAAAAGCTACTAATTCCTTGCTTTTTAAAATCAGCTGTAGGAGGGATTGATTTTGACAAAAGTGATTTTGATTTTTTTTTACCAAACACTAAAATCAATTTTTAGATTTTCAAAATCACTTTTAGGCCTTCTAAAAGCAATCCCAAACGGACCTGAAGTTTAGAATTGATAATGCTTACATACACTCGACCAAAATCACTTTTCCAAAAATGGGAATATAAAATCAATCAATATCATTAGTTTTTCTTTTCTTATAAAAAAAAAATATCATCAGTTTTTTTTTATTAAAAAAAAGAAGAGTTATTTATGTATTTGACACACATAGTAATACAAGGTTAAAATTCATCAAATTTGTCTAATCTAATCCCAAAAATTTTACACTCAAGTCCAACTCTAAGAATAGTCTGAATAACCGTTTTGTACGGGCAATGTTTAATATAAAATCACAAACAGTGGCTGTCAATTGATACCTAACCGATATTTCCCGCCAATTTCGCTTGCTAGTTTTTTCTTTTTTTTTTTGCCTTTTTGGTTCCTCTCTTCTTTTTTTTTTATTCTCTTACTTTCTTTTGCAAGAAGAAACAACGAAGAAATCCATTTCTCTAACATTTCTGATCCTTAGAACACTCGTCTTCTTCATCAGGTGAATGGTTATTTCAAATTTATTTCCAAAAGAAAAAAGAAAAATTGTGGGGTTTTGATTTATTTTGATTAAAGTTTATGAGCTCTTCTCGATCTTGTTTTACTTTGTATTTTTTGTTCATGCTTTTGATTTGATTGTTAATGTTGTGCGTTTCTTGATGAACGAATCTAGGACGTGGGTTATAGTATTTCATAAATGTAAACCAAAAATAGTGATGGAGCCAGAGTTTTAAATTACTGGGGGTAGCATTAATATACTTTTTAAGAGAATTTTGCGGGATTTTGGTGATGAAAACATAAATTTTTTACTTATTTTTTTTCATATCTTATTCAAAGCTGGAGAGGAAGATAAAAAAAAAAAAAATTATAGGGTGAAAATAATAATTAAATTTAAATGGAGAAATGATATTCTGAAAAGCCTAAGACTTAATAAGGGCAATCGTCTATGCTGGTCGTTGTGTCGCAGCTATCTAATTTGGTCCTTGTGTGGTTCCGCCACTACATCAAATGACTCTTTAACCCTAATGTGAGCGGGTTTGGAACCCAGATTTCTTGAACCACACTTAACACCCACATTTTTTTATCAGACACTATCTAGTCAACCAAGTAATTTTATGCTTTAATGATGAAAATCTCACTCTATAAATTAAATTACAGTGTAGAGCTAAATGGGAAACCATCCATGGTATGGAGCCTTGCTATTGCTTAAGCGGTTTGTTAATTGACCAGTTGTCGTGTTTTCAGTTGGTAGTGGCCAAGAAGGCAATGGACAAGTATTTATGGTTTTTCTAACTTAATGTATGTTTAAAATTGAAGCTAGCCACAACATGATTCAAAAAGAATCATTTAATATGTTCATTCAGAGAATCGTATGCAAGATCCTTGAGGTGTAAATTTGTCTCATTTACTCTGAGGGCAATGGTAGAAGTAGAATTTTGTTTTGAATTCAATCAAAATAAATCTGGAAGAAAGCATGACGGATTGTGAACGGATCCATTTGGTGAAGGCTCAATATGTGCTATATCAAATTGCTTCCTTGACATTTTTTTTTTCAGTAGCTATAATTATTGTTGTTTTTTTTTTTTTTGATAAGATAATTATTGTTGTTAGAGATGATGCATTTGATCTAATGAGCATGTGGATTTTGAACCTATGCTCTAGTCCAAATATGCATGTGTTAATTGATCTTATAAACTGGTGATTGTCATCTGAACACTTATCCCTTTTGGTGTCTTAGCAAGGAACGATTCTGGGATCATCTTGGAGAGACTATGCAATCTTTTTAATGGTTTTGCACCGATTACAGAAAGAACTTGTGTCTCTTTTCACTCGGCTGCTTAATTCTGATGTTTAAGATATATGGATATTGAGATCGGAGGTTTTTCTTTCAAGTGGTGAAGTTTACAAGCTTTATGATTTAGATACCAGACACTTCAAAACTGACTGCATGTTCTAACATCTTAAGAGAAGAGAACTGCTTCGAACTCTTGTGTTCGTCCACAACTTTCCATGCTAACAGGTCTTGATTGGTTGTTGTGGACACGACATTAGGGAACCAAGGTGTGGCTATAATCTATCTCAGTATGGGTAGTGAAGGTAATGTTACTCCAAAATCCACTAGTAGCGGGAGTGCAGCTTCTGATGAACCAGTTTTCTTGCATGGTGACTTAGATTTGTCAATTTTGGAGGCTAAATCCCTTCCAAATATGGATTTAATTACAGAAAGTATGAGACAATGTTGTAATATGTGCGGGCACTGCAGGTTTCCCTTCAAGAAAACACGAGGGCTTTCTGGCAGACATTCGATGATTACTAGTAATCCTTATGTGTCTGTTTGCCTATCTGGGGCTACAGTAGCACAAACTAGAGTAATTTCCAACTGCGAAAATCCCTTTTGGGACGAGCACTTTTGTGTGCCTGTCGCTCACTCTGTTGTAAACTTAGAGTTTCATGTTAAGGATAATGATATTCTTGGGGCTGAACTTATTGGGGTGGTGCAGATACCCGTCGAGAAAATTCTCTGTGGAAATGAAGTTGATGATTGGTTCCCTATCTCAGGAAGTTATGGGAAAAATCTGAAACCTTTTCCGCAACTGCATGTTTCTATTCAATATAAGCCAATTGGTCAGATTCCTCTGTATAAAGATGGCGTTGGTGCTGGACCGGATTACCAAGGAGTTCCGAAAACATATTTTCCGCTCAGGAAAGAAGGAAATTTGACTCTTTATCAAGATGCTCACGTTCCTCCTGGCATGCTACCTGAAATTGCACTTGATGGTGGGAAAAATTTTCGTCATGGTCAATGTTGGGAAGAAATATGTCATGCTGTTGCGGAAGCTCGCCACTTGATATACATCATTGGTTGGTCTGTATTCCATCCTGTAAAGCTTGTAAGGGAGCCAACAAAACCATTACCTTCTGGAGGAGAGCTTTCTTTAGGAGAGTTGTTGAAGCACAAGTCACAAGAAGGAGTTCGTGTGCTTTTACTGATATGGGATGATAAAACTTCACATGATAATTTATTTATAAAGATGGTAATCTCTTGGCATCTCATTGAATGTTGCAAGCAATTTGTACTAAAAAAGTTTAATAACTTTATGCAAGTGTTTGTCTGATCTGATACATACACAAAACATATGGATACTTGGATTCCTTTAGGATGTTTCTTTTTTCATGGGAAGAAATTCAAATGGTATAACGCGATTGTTTAAGCAAATGAGTAATATCTTCTCTCTGTGTGTAAAGTTCTGATGTGATCTCCTCAAGGCAGCAAGGTAATCTTCCTTTAATAAGAAACCAGAGATAAGCTACTTCAATAAAGGTCAATGGATTGCATTTTTCTCTGTTGAGGTTATCAATTACAGAGGAAAGTCTTTTCTGTATTATTTTGTCATGTTAATGGTTTGGATCTGTTACTATCAACCTTACTGACAGATTCTCTCTTGATCTGGAACTAAGATTTATAAATTTGATCAATGATAGGCTTGAATGCAGGAAGGTGTCATGCAGACTCATGATGAAGAAACCAGGAAGTTTTTCAAGCACTCTAGTGTGAACTGTGTACTCGCTCCTCGCTTCGCAAGCAATAAACTCAGTATTTTTAAGCAACAGGTGATGAAACATTTTTATGCGAATGCTGAATTGTTTTGACAATAATTAAGATGATACTTCTGACTGTTGCTTGCTTAGTGAGTTTTTTTTTTTTTCTTCTTTATAATTTTCATTACAGACCACTTAGTTGGAATTGTTATCTTATTCTCTGATTTGAATGGATCATTCTAGTCCAGGTTGTGGGAACCCTATTTACACATCATCAGAAGTGTGTGATTGTTGACACTCCAGCATCTGGAAATAACCGAAAAATATCAGCTTTCATCGGTGGTCTGGATCTATGTGATGGAAGATATGACACTCCCGAGCACAGGCTCTTCGATGATCTTAACACTGTCTTTGCAAATGATTTTCATAATCCTTCATTGCCAGTAAGTAGTTATTATACATTCCCAAAGCTCTCTTTGTGGCTTATCTTGACTTTGAATTGGAAGTTCATTGTGTTTAATGAGGCTTAAGATTCATTGCAATGCATGCAATATGTCCTTATCACCTACTTAGCTAGTTGCAGCACAACTTTGTTTATGTAGTTTTCATACTTGCCACCATCAGTTAATTGTATCAACTACTTCTATTTCTATTGGATATTACATGTAATGACGTGTAATCCACTGATAAGAGATCTGATGTCCATTGGGCCTCCTTGACATTTGCTTTTAAGCATGATTGAGGTGTTCTTCATTTGCACAAATAATTGCAATCTATTTGAAGCATGATTTTTAATGGCTGTTATGTTGTTGACACTTGCAGTCTCATGCCAAAGGCCCAAGGGAACCATGGCATGACATGCATTGTAAAGTTGAGGGTCCTGCTGCATATGACATATTAATAAATTTTGAGCAAAGATGGAGAAGGTCCACAAAATGGCGTGAATTCAGGCTCAAAAAGGTCACTCACTGGTATGATGATAGTTTGATAAATCTAGATCGCATTGGAATGACACCATCTACTGGTCCTCATAGTTATAAACCTACGCGTGCTGGTAGTGAAAAGGAAACTGAGAATTGGCATGTTCAGGTAGGGATTTCCAATAAAGGTTCTTCGTTGGAGATTAAATATGTGCATGCATTAGACATCGAGAGAAGGTCCTTGACTCATTTTGCATTTGATAGGTGTTTCGGTCCATTGATTCAGGTTCCGTGAAGGGATTCCCAAAGGATGTTGAGGAAGCTGTGGCTCAGGTTAGAACTGAGCATATGTAATGCCTCATATGCTATACTTCTTAGCAAGGACTGACAGGTTCTTTAGTCAACTGGACAGTTGTAGCTTCTCATCCATGTGAAACCATTATGAACAGAAACCTCTGATAGCAAATTTGATCTTCTGTTACTCTCCTTTTTTCTGCAGAATTTGGTCTGTGCAAAGGACTTGAAAGTAGATAAGAGCATCCATTCGGCATATGTAAAAGCAATAAGGTCAGCACAGCATTTTATATACATAGAGAATCAATACTTCATCGGGTCATCATATCATTGGCCATCATACAAAAATGCAGGTATATAAACCAAGGAATGGACGGATTGCCACTTAACTTTTTCCTTACATCGATTAGTGTAACCCCATAAAATTTCTTCTGTTTCTTCTCTGTGCAAACAGGTGCAGATAATTTAATCCCTATGGAATTGGCCTTGAAAATTACCAGCAAAATCAATGCAAATGAGCGTTTCTCAGTGTATGTGGTAATACCAATGTGGCCAGAGGGTAACCCAAATAGTGCTGCTGTTCAGGAAATTTTGTATTGGCAGGTAAATTTGAGATCTAATTACAAGGAAACTACTGTGAGAGCTGTATATGGATTCATTAAGCTATTGATTATTGAATATAAGAAACTGGTATAATTCAGAGTGCATGAATCTTCTTTTTATTTACTGGTAAAATAGAATGTCTGATGGCATGCTAATGTTCCATTTATCAGGGTCAAACAATGTCTATGATGTACAAGATTGTGGCACAGGCACTTCAGGAAAACGGCCTTTCCAATAAATACCATCCTCAAGATTATTTGAGTTTCTATTGCCTCGGTAAGCGTGAAGTGCCACCTTTGGACCGATCTCACATGAATCAGCAAACTGAAAACCGTGCACTGGTATACTATTTTATATATATGATAACTATATGTATGAAGGATATAGCAATTCATATTCAAAATGACATTAATATGCATATCTCCTGATATTGATGTTATAATTATATCTTGGATTACGTTGGACTTGCCTTTTTTTGTTGACAGGCAGCGGCTCAGAAGTTCCGCAGATTTATGATTTATGTCCATGCCAAAGGCATGATTGTTGACGATGAGTATGTAATCATGGGATCGGCTAACATAAACCAGAGATCATTGGAGGGTTCAAGGGATACAGAAATTGCAATGGGTGCTTACCAACCTCATTACACATGGGCAGCAAAGAAATCTCATCCCCGCGGCCAGGTTTGAAATTTCCATTTGCTTGTTAAACATGTCAGAATTCGAAGCATGCTAAATAAGTTTTTATGTTATTGTTTTGAATTGAACAAATGTTTCCATCACAATTGCAGCAATCATATGTAATGATTTAGCTTGACTTCACTCTTCTAGTTACTAAAATCGAATAGAGCTTTTACAAGAGCCTAAAGCAAATATGAGTGAAGAATCCATACTCAAGTAGCCAAATCTTGGAGCAAAAGAAAGAACAGACTAATTCTAACATCAACAGAAACTGTTTTGCGAAGTTTAAACTTTAATCCATCATCAATGATCAATGAAGATCAAAATATTTACTACTTAAGGTCACTTCATATGAATCATTTATCATCATCAGTTAGTACAGATTTCAATTCAGTTGACTGGTGAAAGCCTTCTCTGTACTTTGACATATTAAAGAAATTCTGATGGCTGCAGGTATACGGTTACAGGACTTCTCTATGGGCAGAGCACCTGGCCACACTCGAGGATACGTTCCGTGAACCGCAGAGCCTTGAAAGCATGCAGCGCGTCAACAGGATCGCAGGAGAGAACTGGAAAGCATTCGTGTGCGACGCTCACAAAGAAATGAGGGGACACTTGATGCAATATCCAGTTCAAATCAGCAGAGAAGGGAAAGTGAGTACGTTGCCAGGTTATGATACATTTCCTGATGTAGGTGGTAAAATTCTCGGAGCTCCCACAAGCCTTCCCGATGCTCTAACCACGTAAATTTTTTGGAGGAGTCAAAATTAACAAATTTGGTTACTTACAAAATGGGTGTAATTACAATAAGTGTGTATTATATGTAATGGAGTTACCTAACTGTTGGTTTTGGACTGAGAGTATGCCTTATTTATAGATAATAATTAGAAGATTGTACATTTTGATAGTGTTAAATCATTGGCTAACAGCAGCATTAGAAGGTTTTACCAAATGATTGATATGATCTGATCATCTCCTTTTACGTGCTGCATTTTTGGAATGTTGCTTTGAGAAATCTGTTCAAGTACATGGATGAATGGGCAGATAAATTTAAACCAAAATTACCAAAAACAAAATTAAATTGAGAAAAAAAAAAATCGACCACAGTGGGAGTCGAACCCACGACCTTCTGATCCGAAGTCAGACGCGCTAATCCACTGCGCTATGCGGTCTTGATTAATGTTAGCTGAGTAAATATAAATTAATAATCATTCTCCCAACCGAACCAGGCGTGCCCGCCTTAGTGAAATTACTTAATAAAATTTACATGTGATTGTGGAATACATTTACGTGATTTGAGTAAAATTGCTTTATCTTAGGAATAAATAAAATCACTTAAGGACTGCGTAATTTAAATACAAGCACTCTGGTTAAGCAGATATTACAGCCATACGCACAGATGGTAGCACTATAAAAAAAATAATTTCTGAATAATTATAGGCGAGGGAGGGAGTAAGCAGAGCGAAGCTAGAGAAATAAATGATAAATAATGAATATATAAGAAATATTAAAAATCTTCTTTACGATGGGTCCATGCATGGTAAAGTTTATAATTATATAAAGAAAGAAGATAGTAAACTCCCTAATATATTATCGACGATGTGTAAAATGAAATCAGTAATTTTTTATTTAAAACTTTAAAATTGAGATGTAATTATCTTTTGTGTAAATTATTCACTTTAAATTATGAATTTACTCTTCGAATGATAGGATGATAAAAAAATGATGAATAATAGATAAAATTAAAATTAAATATATTTTCTGCGTAAATTGGGCAAAATGAAGTATTAAATAAGCTTATATATGAAAGAAAGGCAAAATGGGCACATGAGAAGTAAAATTGGCTTCTTATTTCAGAATTTATCATTGAGAAGATTTAGGCAAAAAGTAATTGCGTCTTAATTTTAAG
Organism: Atalantia buxifolia; assembly: GCA_030444775.1. NCBI lineage: Eukaryota > Viridiplantae > Streptophyta > Magnoliopsida > Sapindales > Rutaceae > Atalantia > Atalantia buxifolia. The sequence goes on along the minus strand of CM059833.1, from coordinate 7,074,116 downwards.
TTTTAAATAAGAAGTTATTTATTTCATCATACACATGATATGTCTTAAGGTAATATGTTGATTTATTTATTATAGGGATATAATAATAATTGTAAATTAAAAATAAATTTGTAATTAAAACAAACATAACAAAAATGAGAGTTATATGTCTTTTTAAAAATATTTAGAAGTTTTTTTTTTCACCAAATGTCAGGGGGCACATTGTCCTTTTTGTTTATATATACGTGTGTAATTCAGGTGTGGCAATTTTTTAGTGGTTCATGGAACTGTAATTAGGGCTATGAAATTTATCTGTAATTCATTCCGAATTCAAGAACAATTCTAATTTCTAATAAAATCATCATTTCTTTTTTCATTCCGGAATATATAATATAGAGCGATTATTGGTAAATTTTAATTTTTATTAATTCAAGTGAACCGACTTGTCCTCCGGTCCGATTTTTCGCTGATATAAGGAAAAAATATGTACACTCTTTAACAGAATCGGGTTTCACCCGGCCCGGTTTTTTCCACCTCTAATATTCAATTTAACTGACTGAGAGATCTGAGATTTTGGAATTAGGGTTTATCCTCTCTTACTGTAATTCACTTTTCTCTTTCTCACCTTGGTCAATTTAAGAACTAAATTTGATTTTGCTTCAATTTAATGAATTTTTGTTTAGTAAAGGGCTTTTTTTTTTTTGGTTTTACAACTCAAAATCATCTCATTTCTTGTGATTCTTGTGATTTTTGTGTAGTGAAACAATGGCTTCAGTGGGGCAACCGCCGTCACTTAAAAGACGGGATGCGCCGGTATCAAGAGAAGGTGACCAACTTATAATAACCCCTTTAGGAGCTGGCAATGAAGTGGGAAGATCATGTGTGTACATGTCCTATAAAGGGAAAACTATTTTGGTATGTATAAAGGGGCAGCTTTTAAGCAGCTTCAAGTTTCATTGTTGGACACTTAAATGTGATTTAATTTTAATAAAAATGTTCATTTCTGTTTTATTTTGCTTTGGCATGGGATTGTGTTTATAGTTTGACTGTGGGATTCATCCCGCTTACTCGGGCATGGCTGCTTTACCTTACTTCGATGAGATTGATCCTTCAATAATTGACGTCCTTCTTATCACGCAGTATGTGCTCTTTTCCGGTAATGTATACCTTTATTAATTGTTGAGCAGTAGATGCGATAGAGTACAATGATGTTTCGGGCAGTCATTGTTTACTTAGGGATTGAATTAGAACTTTTGAAATTTGTTTAAGAAGAATGATTTGGGTACTTTTGTCGCACATGAGGTGTGTGCAACACAACTGGTACTTTGTGGTATTTTTGCTCTTTACACTTTTATAAAGCACTTATTTCACGTTAACATCCTTCTTATCACGCAATATGTACTTAATCCCATAATGTACGCTCTTATTAATCGTTCAGTGGTATATGCAATAGAGTAAAATGATGTTTACTTAGGGATTGAATTAGAACTTCTAAAATTTTTAATTTTGGGAGAAAATTTGGATATCTTTGTCAAACATGAGATGTTGTGCCATAACTGATATTTGTTCTTGTTATCCCAAAAAAAAAAAAAATCATATTTTATGCTACTTTTTTCTTTACACTTTCATAAAGCACTTGTCTTTGGAATCCTATTGTACGATTGTTTAATCAAAATTGTCCTAGCTGACTCTTTTTCTCTATCAACCCACCCTTATGTTATCATGAAATATATTTCTAGTACTTGATGCTTTTCTCATGCAGCTTTCATTTGGATCATGCTGCATCCCTACCTTATTTTCTGGAGAAGGTTTGTTGTGTTCTTCATGAATTAACTCACGACCGTTTTGTAAAGTCTTCTTCTGGGCTAAATTGATATTTTTCAAAATTTTCTTTTAGACCACATTCAAAGGCAGGGTATTCATGACCCATGCTACAAAGGCTATTTACAAGTTGCTTTTGACCGATTATGTAAAAGTGAGCAAAGTTTCAGTTGAAGATATGTTGTTCGATGAACAAGATATTAATCACTCCATGGATAAGATTGAGGTGTGTTTTCTTATTTGCTGCTCTTTTAAATTTCTAAGTACTTGTGCTTTTTATTTGATTAGAGTTGCGTTTGATTGATCTGAGGCTTCCATCAAATTTTGGACTATTATGAACTATAATTTGATAGTATAAGATGCACGACAGATAAGAATGTTTATTTAGTGAACTTTAATTGTACTGTTTCCTTCTTGCTGTTTATGACTTGTCTTTCTTTTCCTATCCTTGTTGGAGAATTACAAGAATTACCAGAATGGCCCTCTTAGCCTCTTAGGTGTTGCGTTTGGATATTTTTACCTATATGTTTATTAAGGTTGACGAAGACTCCATTTATATGTGCCTGATAATGAATGATAAGTTGTAGGATATATAATTTTCTTTATACATTGTATATACCAGGTGTTTATATTTAGTATTACATTTCAATATACCAACTTATAGTTTTTCTACTATAAATTATGATGATGAGTAAGAAAGTTTACGTTATAATAAAATCTGTGTCTAATAAGCCGATGCTCTCGAATTAATTTAGATGAAGGTAGCATGGTAATATGCACTGATATTGAAGTTCCAGGTCTATTTGTCTGCTCCTCTTGATGCCTTCTTGCTTGAGGGCTCTGATATAGGGGCTTGATTATGACTTGCATATTTCCAGTTCCCCATGTTTGAACCTCAACGCATCCTTTCATCCTAACATTATCATCCATCTGTTCTCTTGGCTGTCAATTAACCTGTAAAGTCATAATTTTGTTGACTTATCTGATCATCAAATGTGTTACTGATCTTTATTTTTCAATCCAGGTTCTTGATTTCCATCAGACAGTGGAAGTGAATGGCATTAAATTCTGGTGCTACACTGCTGGCCATGTCCTTGGTGCTGCCATGTTTATGGTTGACATTGCTGGTGTTCGAGTACTCTACACTGGAGATTATTCTCGTGAAGAGGACCGACATCTCCGTGCTGCTGAGCTTCCTCAGTTCTCTCCTGACATATGTATAATCGAATCCACTTATGGTGTTCAGCTTCATCAACCACGGAACATTCGTGAGAAGCGCTTCACTGATGTTATTCACTCAACTATTTCCCAAGGAGGTCGTGTTCTAATTCCGGCATTTGCCCTTGGCCGAGCCCAGGAATTGCTGCTGATCCTTGATGAGTACTGGTCGAACCATCCGGAGTTCCATAATATTCCAATATATTATGCTTCTCCACTTGCCAAAAAGTGCATGGCTGTTTATCAGACATACATCCTTTCCATGAATGAGAGAATCCGCAACCAGTTTGCAAACTCGAATCCCTTCAAATTCAAACACATTTCCCCATTAAATAGCATTGATGACTTCAGTGACGTTGGCCCTTCGGTGGTGATGGCAAGCCCGGGTGGGCTTCAGAGTGGTTTGTCTAGACAATTATTTGATATTTGGTGCTCTGATAAGAAAAATGCTTGTGTCATACCAGGTTATGTTGTCGAAGGAACGTTGGCAAAAACCATAATAAGTGAACCAAAAGAAGTCACTCTTATGAATGGTCTTACCGCTCCTCTCAACATGCAGGTCCATTACATATCTTTCTCTGCACACGCCGACTATGCTCAGACAAGCACATTTTTGAAAGAGCTCATGCCTCCTAACATAATTCTTGTTCATGGAGAATCTCATGAGATGGGGAGGCTCAAAACAAAGCTAATGACCGAATTAGCCGACTGCAATACAAAAATTATCACCCCAAAGAACTGTCAATCCGTTGAAATGTATTTTAACTCTGAGAAAATGGCAAAAACCATTGGAAGGCTAGCTGAGAAAATGCCAGAAGTTGGCGAAACTGTCAGTGGCATACTTGTAAAGAAAGGTTTCACTTACCAGATAATGGCTCCTGATGATCTTCACATCTTCTCACAGTTATCAACAGCAAATATTACTCAGAGGATTACTGTCCCTTACTCAGGGGCCTTTGGTGTGATAAAGTACCGGCTTGAGCAGATATACGAGAGTGTGGAGTCTTCAACAGATGAGGAATCTGGGGTTCCTACCCTACGAGTGCACGATCGAGTGACTTTGAAGCAGGACTCAGAGAAGCATATATCAATGCATTGGACTTCAGATCCTATAAGTGACATGGTGTCAGATTCTATTGTAGCATTGGTTCTAAACATCAATCGGGAGGTTCCTAAGGTAGTTGTGGAATCAGAGGCCATAAAATCTGAGGAAGAAAGTGGGAAGAAAGCAGAAAAGGTTATTCATGCACTGCTTGTCTCACTCTTTGGAGATGTGAAATTAGGAGATCAGGGAAAGGTGGTGATAAACGTTGATGGGAATGTGGCACATCTTGATAAACAAAGCGGAGATGTAGAGAGTGAAAATGAAGGTCTCAAGGAACGAGTTAAAACAGCATTTATGCGAATTCAAAGGGCAGTAAAGCCTATCCCACTCTCTGCACCCTAGATTCTATTCTCATCTAACGTCTTTTTCCCATCTTTTAACATGTTTCTGGATTTTGGGGAAATTTCGGAACTGAGTTGGTAGCACAGATTTGATTTTTGAGCAATGTTGATTGTATTGAACACTTGAATCTTTAGGCTGTACAGCTTAGCCTCGAATTTGATCATGAATACAGCAGCTGTATCACAGATTTTCTTCAAAATTTTCTTTTGAATATTTTAAAACTACTTCAGTTTGTTTAATATGTTTCGCGATATCTCTTTAAATCTGTTGTTATTCTCTTGCTTTTCCTTGTACACTCTTGGCAAAATTGAATGGCCTGAGATACATATTTATAAAATATATTTTATCATATTGGATGAATTTCATACTACGTTGATGGGGTGTTTTCACATCAATCCTACGCAAGTATATCAAATCTTATCCCTCATTTTCACTGTACAATTGTAAATGGGGCTTCTCATCAACCCTACACAAGTTTGGGAATATTCTCCGGTGCTCTGGGCATTGGATACTTGAAAATTACTAGTTCTTTTAGTGGGAACATCATGGGGCCATTTCCTGATCTAATTGTTCCTTTTTGAAGAAACATTCGGTTATCTTCAAACTTGGGTTTGCCTAACTTACATTTATTGTAACTTATATTCAGTTAAAACAATGTAAAATTAGTGATAAGGCAATGGAGTCAGGTGGGTTGGTGGGTAAGTTTCATCCAGTTGTAAGTTACATTCAATATAAATTAGGGAGACCCACCTAAACTTAACAAGTTTATTATATTGTAAACAATTCTTTAGTCAAGTGATGAGTATTTCTTCGTCTTATTTTTAAAGTTAATGTTTTTAGTGATCTCATGTTTATTGTGTAGGTTTCTTTTCTTCTATGTGTTTCAATGTAAATTCAGTCTACACCATCATATATTTAATTTAGGCAGATTCGGCTTTTAATTCAAACTTTTTACAATAATTTTCATCCATTAATCTTTCAAGCTAATGATAAACAATTTAAAATAAAAATAATAATATTTACTATTGTCAACTCATCCACTTCCTCTTATCATTAAACTGACAGAAAAAATAATGTCAATACATATAAATACTAAATAAAATAATATACTATTTTTAGTTTTTTTTTTCTAATAACTCATCCATCATTTGAAGTTCGAATCCAAGACTTAAGTTCTAAGAAGACTACTCTTATCACTGGAACTAGACCTCCACTTAACCATTTATATCAATTTTGTACTGTATGTGCGTTCATCCAATTTAAACTTTCGTCACCTATCATAAGATGTGTGATATTAATTATATTTTTATATTATTATCAGAATCAACCTTTTTGATAAATAAATATATAATTATGTATTCACATTTGACATCCTTGTCTAAAGAAATTAAAGCATTAATAATATGCATACATCCTTAATTAAGGTCCTGTGATTGAGGTTAAATAGTTATAATTTAAAAGCTACAATACTAAAGTATTTAATAAGCACTAGCTGTTGTAAACTTAGAAGCTAAGTTGATTTGATTTTACACTTGTCCGATAAAGAATTTATTATATCTTTATTAATTTTGTAAAATTATTATTTAAAAATTATATTTACTGCATAATATTAATTTTTATTTCATAATTATATTTTTTTCCATAACTGTGATAACTTAAAAGTTATAATACCTCAATATTAATTAGGACCTTAGGCCATGTTTGCTTAGGGGTAGAGAAGTGGGGAGAGGAAAATAATTTAATTTCTTTTTCACTTTCCATTATTTGGTCGGACCAAATTTAATGGAATTGAATTCCATTAAAATTCAAATTCTATCAGATTGAAGAATTTATATTCTTTATCAATGGGTAAGGATTTCAAATTCCTCATCTATTGGAATACAAAAATTCTAATATTATCCTATAATAAAATTAATTTAAAATAAGTTAAAGTGAAAATAATTTATTTTTATTTTCTTAAATTAATAGGATAATTTATTTGAAAAAAGAAAAAGCATTAAGGTGAATCGTCGGACTGTTACTGGAGACTCGTCGGAGATGCATTTCACCATCAAAACCGGTACCAATGGAATCCGCATAAGCCGATCTACAACTCTATAGAGTTAGAAATGCTAATAAACATTGTTATTTACCTCAAATCTTGTTTAAATATTTGGGAAAAGTTTAACTCTCATATTTCCAACTATATAGTATATTTTCTGCAAAATTAACACTTCCAATGAGTAAATCGTCTATTTCTGATCATTATTATGTATTTAACGTGATAAAAGATCGCAGTCAATGGCGGTCAATGGAGGTCAACAACAGCGTAATTTTTATTTTAAAAAATAAAATTGTCTATTTAACTAGGTAATTTCAATAGGCTAACATATTATTGTTTTCAATAATTATAAGTATTTAGAAACTAAATTAAACATATAACTAACTATGCAATGTTACTTATTTTGATTATAAAATAATAAAAAATTAATTAAAAATATAATATAAAATTAAATGTTTTGTTATTAAGTTATTTTTGTATTAAATTAATTTATAGTTTAATTAATTTTTTATTTGCTAACAATATTAACATTAAAGATAATGGGTATATTTGTCCAAATAAAAAATATGTAATTTCTTTTCCTTTCAAATTTAATGGGAAACCAAACAATAGAAATTAATTTTTAGAGTCCTTTCCAGTCTCCTCTCGTCATCTCTCCACTTCTCTCCTTTTTTCTCCTCTCCTCTCCTCCTCTTTCTTAAAACCAAACACCATCTTAGACTCTTATACTATATGATGAAGGCTATTTTGCTATTTTTCCCTTTACATAGTAGAAAAAAATAATCAGATTTTGTATGAATAATGCGTTAAATAATTGTTAATTGTAGTGTTTGAATTAGTTTTTTCTTCTTTATAAGTTGTCAATATCTCTTTATCTTATTTAATTTGCTATAATCTTCACCCAATTTTAACCAGCAAAGAACTATCTAAACAATGAACTTGATTTTTTTTTAATTTATCTTATTTGATTATTATAGATCGTAAAATTCTATCTAATGATCCAAATCATCTGGTTATTAATGTTGAAATTTTTAACGCAGCATGATAAAGTGGCCCATAAGATGAGAAAATATCCATTGACCTCCAAATACTTCACGCTCTATCAAAATCATATAGACATATTTTTTTTTAAACAATAATCCACTGAAGTTTACAAAGCGCAACCCTTTTTTTTTTTTTTTTTTTTTTTTTGATTACATGAGACTATTGCTCAAGATTACAACTCATATACATGAGACTATAACTGATATATACAACAATTACTGAGACTAGTTTACATTAAATCTTATATAGTACAGCCCAGATTTTTAACCCTCTCAAATATTCGAGGGACGGTGCTGCTGCTGCTGAAGGCTAATTTGGATACAGATGAAAAACGGCTGAGGCTTCAGTTGTTTTCATTTCTTGACGTGTTTGAACATGGGAAGGTGCCAAATCATGAAGAGTTGAGGTCATTCTTTGCAGAGGGTTTGGGGATTGAGGATGCCAGAAGTTGTAGAGCGGAAATTCAATTTTGGAAGGAGCAAATTGTTCATTTGCATACAATTTTTGCCTTCAGCACCACCACCACCAACAATTTTAACTTCAAATGATAATTTTACCCTTTCGACATCAGCCATGTTCTAGTAAAAAAGTAATACACTTTATAAACTTCAAGTGAATTGTATGTTAAAAAAAAAAAGTGTTCTCATAATTTTAATAAAATATAAAACACTAAGGGTCTGATTGTCAACGTTTTTCTTTATGGCTATTTTTTGTTTTCTAAAAATAAAAAATGCAAAATACATTTGGTTGAGCAATTTTGTAATAAACAGTAAAAAAATAGATAACAAAATCTTTTCATTTCTTAAATTTTGTGGAGAAAACTCAAGAACGCGAAATGGGCGTTCTTGAGCTGTTGGGAAACAAAATAGAGAAAGTTGAGATGAAAAAGTATCTTGGCCTCACCACTATTATTTATTAAATTATTATTTTATTAATTCTTTATTAATATTTATTTTTACTTTATCTTTTTCTTTAAAAAAGGGATTATTTTTATCATTTCTCTTATCTCTTCTTCTTCTTCTTCTTCACGTGATTTCCCGTATTTTCTTCTTCCTCTTCGTTAGGGGTGGGCGCGGTTCGGTTCGGTTCGGTTTTTTACTAATTTTTTCATAATCGTTCGATTACGATTATTTTAAAATCATAATCGCGATTAATCAAATTACCGAAATAATCAAATACTCGATTAATTGAAATAATTCGATTCGGTTCGGTTCGATTATTTCGATTATGGGCCTATTGGGCCTATTTTGAGCTTTTTTAAATTTAGAACCCTAAATCAATAAATCTACCACAAACATAAAAAGTTAACAAACAAAAAATCAAAATATGTCTCAAAGTAAGTTCAAGAACACATAAAATGTTCAATAACAAGTTCAAATCAAAATAAATAAGCAAAAAGTCTTTTAAACTTTAACAAAACTACAAAAGCAATAAACATCAACCAACTCCCAAATCTCAATTACTCCTTAGCTACTTTTTCTTATTGAGCTACTATTGGCCTACCAAATTCTACATTAACAAATTAAAAAAATATATTATAATGATTAATTAAGAGTGAAATAACTATCAAATGCTTTTTCAAACACAATCGCTTTGTGCAACATCAAATATGTTGAATTCCATCTAATAGGCACATCCAACATCAACTAATACTATCCACTCTACTCTCACTAATTTACAACTGTTCTTCTGTTGCCAATCTAGCTCAAAACACTTTGTTTATTCTTCAAAGATGACTCGAGCCTAATAAATTATCTCTATTCTTTGATGGGGTTACATTATGTCGCCGCATTAGTTGATCATCATTTTATCCGTTGCATGTTTTTAAATTATCTCTCTAAATAAATAAGTAGGTGTTTCGGAAATTGCATTGCTTTAAATTTTGAAAAATAAACTAGTAAATTTTACCATCAAATGTTGTGAAGGATATTCATCATCTTTTGTTTGGTTTGGAATCAAAGAACAAAAACCAAATTCTTTAAAAAGAAAAAATAGATAACAAATTCACTAACTTGGGTTCGGCGGCGGTAACGGCAAGAAAAGGCCAGCACCACTTAGCAAAGCAGAGCAACCCGGCGGCGAAGAAAGCCACGAACGGCGGCGGCAACGGCGACGGCAGCGGAAGGATGAAGGCAAAGAAAGAACCAACAAATGCGGCAATCGCGGCGATCGGCGGCGGAACTGGCGATTTAGCATGAACCCGGATCAAAGCGGTGACCAAAGACCAGAAGAATGACAGCGGTAGTGACGGCAAAGACCAAGAAAGTGATGGCCCGCCGGTGGCCTGTAAAGGCAAGAAGAACCAACAATGCGGCCGGCGATCAGCGACCAACAGCGGCCGCGACGAGCAGCAGCGACGGGATTCCAGCGACTGAAGTTCACGAGCAGCAGAGTCACGAGTGCTCTGTTTCGGTTGAAATGTTTAGATTTAGATTTAGGGTTTTTTTACAATCGGTTTATTTGAGATTTCGGTTCGGTTTTTCGGTTTTTTTTTTAAAAACCGAAAACCGAACCGATTAATTTTACTATTTTTTATTATTACTATTTCGGTTTTTTTGAATTAAAAAAACCGTAAAAAAACCGAACCGAACCGATCAGTTCGGTTCGGTTTTTAATTAATCAGTTTTTTTTGCCCACCCCTACTCTTCATTACCGTGAAGAGGGCATTCTTCCTCCTCCTCACCGTATCAAGTAACAAGATCCAGGTTTTTTTTTTAATTTTGTGATTTTTGAATAATGGTGACTTTATTTTAAATTATTTTATTTAAGTTTATATGTGTGTTTATTGTTAAGAATGTCAAATAAAACGGCATTGAATGGAGTTTTTCAAAGACATGATTTGCGCCAAACGATATTTACACGATTGGTGAAGAAAATCTGTCCATATTACGCGTTGAGAATGTTTGAAAAATTGTATCATTTATATCTATAAATATGCTCAATGTATAATGTTTTATTTAAGAAATAAAAACAAGTTTCTTCATGGTATTAGAGCCATGAATATGCTCAAGTTTCTTCAAGTTTCGCTGCTCTGTTTGTAACAAAAACAGAGCAAACCAAATTCTTCCCACAACAATTTTTCCACCATTTTTTTCTTCTTTAAAATCATTCCTACCATTACAGAAATCCATGCCGATCAAAAAACAAGCCACCCATACATAAAAAAATTTAAGTTTACACATCTATCAACAGTCCCATAATTTTTCTAAAAATGTGTTCTTCAAAAACCAAGAATACCATCAAATTTCTTAGTTTCCAGTAAGCAAGCTGTAAAAATTTCGCATTTAAACACAATCCCACGGGCCCTCATGCCCCACCGGAATCACGGCCAACCACCACGCACCTCTATCACCACTCACGCGCTCTCACGAGCTCCAGAGGTTGAAGAAGACTCCAAACGACGTGTCGTTTTCATCTCCAGAAGTGCAGCAGTCCTAAACCGACGTGTCGTTGGTTTATTCCATCATACCAACATGTCATTTGTAAAGTAACAAAATGACGTGCCGTTTTATTCTCCAAAAGTGCAGCAGTCCTAAAACGACGTGTCGTTTAGTTATTCCATCGAAACCAATATATCGTTTTTACTCAGCAGAAACAAAACGACTTGTCGTTTTTTGATCTAAAAAATTATTTTTCTTGTTTCAAGCTGTACGCCAAAAAGAAAAAAAAAGAAAGAAAGAAAGAAAGAGAGAGGGAAAAAAACAAAAAAATAGAGAAAACTCCAACTGAATGCCTTCGTTGTCATTCAACTGCTCAATCTGATGGAGTATTTAATGGTGGAATTATCCTCACTAAGACAAACTATGATGTTTTGTCTCAAATAATAGAGATGCATCTTGCAGAAAGAGAAAAACTCTCATATATTCGTAGCAACACAAAGCCATCTGAAGAATCTTCAAAGGAATATGAGAAATGATATAGTGAGAACCAAAAAGTAAAATGATGGTTACTCATATCTATGTCTCCTGAGATCATGAAGCGATATTTACGAATTCCTACAGCCTACGAAATTTGGGATGCATTATCAAAAGCCTTCTATGATGGAAGCGATGAATTACAAGTTTTCACTCTGAACCAGAAGACGTTCTCTACCAAGCAAAATGGACGACCATTTTCTAAATTCTACTGAGAATTGATCGAAATATTTCAAGAACTTGATCACTGAGATAAAGTGGTCATGAAGGATCTAGAAGATGTTGTAATATACAGAAAGTCTATTGAAAGATTGAGAGTGCATATTTTTCTTGTTGAGCTAGATGAAGAATTTGATCAAGTTCGTGGAGAAATTCTACGCAAAGACATTATCCCAGACTTAGAAGAATGTTATTCTCTGATCCGAAGAGAGGATGTACGGCAAAGCAAACTAAACAAGAAGGTCGACTTAAACGTCTGCTATGATAGCACGACGACAATGACCTCGTGAGGAAGCTTGTTGACAAGTCATCACTCCATTGCACTCATTGTAGGAAGAAGGGTCATACGAAAGAACAATGTTTTGAAATCATTAGATATCCTGACTGGTGGGATAATTGAAAGAAGAACACCAAGCAGGGATAAAAAATTACAGTAGCTGAATCCACATCCACTACAGATCTTAGAAAAGAATCTTCAGTGCAAGTTGCAACCTCTGTCACCTGTAAGTCCTTTAAAACTCTTACACCTGCTGTTAATAGTACATGGATAATTGATTCTGGTGCAACTGATCATATGACTTTTAATTCTCGACAAGTTTCTCAATTGAAACCATCTTCACAAAAACATGTTTCCACTGCAAATGGAACCACAATCTCAGTTATTGGGGAAGGATTTTTACAATTCACAGATAAATTAAATTTAGACTCTGTGTTAATTGTTCTATCTTTAGATTATAATCTTTTATATGTGTCTCAATTAACCACTTACTTATCATGTGTTGTAATTTTTTGGCGTGATCATTGCGTGTTTAAGGATATCCAAACGAAGCAAACGATTGTTTATGGTATTAGACGAGGCAACTTGTACTATCTGGAGATGACATCAACAAACACTGAAAAGCTGAGCCCCGCGTTAGTCGCAGATAGTTCCATAGAAAAAAAGAAATTAGAAATTTAGTTATGGCATAGACGTTTAGGGCATGTGTCATTTGGTTACTTAAAAAAATTATTTCCTAGTTTGTTTCTGAAATTTGATGTTGGTAACTTTAAATGTGATGTTTGTGAACTTTCAAAAAGCCATCGAACTACTTTTCTATTGTCCTTAAATAAGAATCCAATTCCTTTTATGGTAGTACATTATGATGTATGGGGGCCATCTAAAACTTCTACAATTAGAGGTGCTCGTTGGTTTGTTACATTTATTGATGATTGTAGCAGAATGACATGGATTTTTTTGATGAAATCGAAAGACGAAGTAAACTCTTTATTTCAAAGATTTCATAAGATGGTGACGACTCAATTTCAGACACAAATTCGAGTTCTACATATTGATAATGGAGGCGAGTATATGAGTACAACAATTCAACAGTTTCTGAAATAACAAGGAACTGTCCATCAAACCACTTGTGTGGGGACAAAACACGTCGAGGTAGATAGATTTTTCATCAAGGAGAAATTAGATGAAAAATTCTTAGAACTGCCAAAAATTTAGTCAGAAGATCAACTTGCAGATATTTTAACAGAGGCCATTTCTAGTAAAGCATTTACAAAATTCCTAGACAAGCTGGGTATGCAAGACATCTATGCACCAGCTTGAGGGGGAGTGTTGAGAATGTCAAATAAAACGGCATTGAATGAAGTTTTTCAAAGTCATGATCCGCGCCGAACGGTATCTACACGGTTGGTGAAGAAAATGGTATCAACACGGTTGGTGGAGAAAATCCGTCCGTATTACACGTTGAGAATGTTTGAAAAATTGTATCATCTATATCTATAAATATGCTCAATATATGATGTTTTATTTAAGAAATGAAAACAAGTTTTTTCATTTATGTTTTGCATTTTAAATATGTACTTTGCTGTAATTTTTTTTTTGTATTTTTGGCATTTTGAGCATGATGACATTTTAAGCATGCACGGCTTCTTGAGTTGAGTGGTCTTCCAGGCTTTCTTGAATCTTTTTGGTCTTTCTACTTTTTTTTTATTTGCAGGTGACGCCCTCCATGTTGAAAGGAATATATGTAGATATTTAGCCATGTTTTGAATGCAAATATTTTATATTCTTTTATTCTTTAAATTTTGTGTTGTAAAATATAATTAGTACAAATGAACTACTTAAATGTCTATAATAAATATAATTGTAGTATGGTTTTATTTTGTTATGCTAATTATTTTACATTTATTATTTTTTTTTATTTTCTTAAAATTAATAAAATATAAGTGGGTTTTCTAAAAATTAATATTTTTTTATGAAATTTGATTTTATTTTGATTAAAATTATAATAATAAAAGATAAAATGTATAAATAAATTAAAGAAAATTTATTTTATAAGATATTCTATAAAAAGATTCTATATTTTCAGACAAACAACCTAACAAAATTTTATTTTTTTCATTTTCATATGCCATTTTGAAAACACAATAACAAACAAATTTTCATTTTAAAACCCATCACATCAAAAACATCATTTTCTTTCTCTAAAATAAGAGTCGAAAATATTAGTTAAAAATATTACCAAACGCACCCTAAGTGGTCATGAATATTTTTCCTAATAAGATTTATCATTGTTTTTCTTTTTATTTGTGTTTCATCTTTTTCATTATGCAGATGATGATATGAAATTCGAAATAAATTGTATATTAATAAGAATCATCATTCCTCTGTGTCTTTTCCTTTTGTTTTGTTTTCATTTTTCTTTTCATCATGAATCTTAATGGAAATTTGATAAATTAACGCAAAACTCAAAACATGAATCTAATATCTATCTTAATAAACAAAAAAAAAATGTTTAGAGCGATTATTAGTAAATTTGAACTTTTAATTCATTTGAACCGACTTGTCATCCGGTCCGGGTTTTTGGGTGACATATGAAAAAATATACTCTTCAAAGACTCGGGTTTAACCCGGTCACTCGGCCCGGTTGTTCCCATCACTAAGAGACCGTTTGGGGCAGCTGCGCTCCCACAGCGCAGCTGCATCCCATGCTTTATTCTGGGGGAACATCCCCTAGAATAAAGCATGAGGAGCAGCTGCGCTGTGGCAGCGCAGCTGCCCCAAACGGACCTTAAATTCCACTCATTCTGAGAACTTTAGAATTAGGAGCTTACCCTCTCTTCACTGTAAGTCACTTCTCTCTTTCTTACCTTGCTCAATTTAAGAACAAATTTTGATTCTGCTTGAATTTAATGAATTTTAATTTAGTAAAGGGCGTGTCTTTTTTTTTTTTTTGGGGTTTTGTAATTAAATTCAACTCGTGTTTTGTGATTTTATTGAAGTGAAAGCATGGCTTCAACGGGGCAACCGCCGTCACTAAAAAGACGGGACGTGCCGGTATCAAGAGAAGGTGACCAACTTACAATAATCCCTCTAGGAGCTGGCAATGAAGTGGGAAGATCCTGTGTGTACATGTCCTATAAAGGGAAAACTATTTTGGTATGTGTAAGGGGGCAGCTTTTAAGCAGCTTTAAATTTCATTTTTGGGCATTTAAATGTGATTTAATTTTAATAAAAATGTTCATTTCTGTTCTATTTTGCTTTGGCATGGGATGGTATTTATAGTTTGACTGTGGAATTCATCCCGCTTACTCGGGTATGGCTGCTTTGCCTTACTTTGATGAGATTGATCCTTCAGCAATCGATGTCCTTCTTATCACGCAGTATGTGCTTTTTTTTCCATTAATGATTTTCTGTTAGAGGGAAACGAAATTTTGGGCAGTCATTATTTACTTTGGGATTGAATTAGAACTTCTGAAATTAGTTTAAGAAGAATGATTGGATACTTTTGTCGCACATGAGATGTTGTAACACAACTGATATTTTGTTTAATTTTTTTGCTTTACACTTTTATAGAGCACTTATTTCCCATTCACGTCCTTCTTATAATGCAGTATGTACTTAATTCCCCTAATGCACGCCTTTACTAATGTTAAATAGTCGATGCAATAGATTAAAATGATGCTTCGTGCAGTCACCATTTACTTAGGGATTGAATTTGAATTTATTTTGGAAGTTTTTTTTTTTTGAATTTATCTTAGAAGAAAATCTGGATATTTTGGTCGCACATGAGATGTTGTGCCATAACTGATATTTTGTGCTATTTTTTTACTTTATGCTTTCATAAAGCACTTGTCTTTCGAATCTTGCTCTACGAGTATTTATTAAAAATTGACCTGGCTGTCTCCTTTTCTCAATCAATCCTTACATTGTTGTGCAATATATGTATGATACTTGATGCTTTTCTCTTGCAGCTTTCATTTGGATCATGCTGCATCCCTACCTTATTTTCTGGAGAAGGTTTGTTGTGTTCTTCGCGAATCAACTCATGACCGTTTTGTAAAGTCTTCTTGAGGACTAAACTAATATGTTTCAATTTTTTATTTTTTCAGACTACATTCAGTGGCAGGGTATTTATGACTCATGCTACAAACGCTATTTACAAGTTGCTTTTGACTGATTATGTAAAAGTGAGCAAAGTTTCAGTTGAAGATATGTTGTTCGATGAACAAGACATTAATCACTCCATGGATAGAATTGAGGTGTGTTTTCTTAGTTGCTGCTTGTTTTAACTTTCTAAGCACTCGTGCCTTTTATTTGATTAGAGTTACCTTTGATTGATCTGAAGTTCCCCTCAAATTTTAGACCGTTATGACTAGCGAAATTTAATTGAACTGTTTCCTTCTTGCTGCTCATTACTTGTCTTTCTGTTTCCTACCCTTGTTGAAGAATTACAAGAACTAACAAAATGGTCCTCCTGGCCGCTATGGTGTTGCTTTTGGATTTTCTACCTGTGAATTTATTAAGGTTGACGAAGACTTCATTTATATGTGTCTGATAATGAATGGTCATTTGTAGGATATAGATTTTTGTTTTCTACATTGTATATGCTTGGCGTGTATTTAGTTTATTTATCTAACATTTAAGTATAGCAACTTATAATTTTTCTACTATAATTTATGATAAATAAGAAACTTTGCATTATAATAAAATCTGTGTATAATAAGCCGATGCTCTGGAATTAGTAGAGATGAGGGTAGCATGGCAATATGCACAGATTGAAGTTCCAGCTCTGCTTTTTTGCTCCTATCGATGCCTTCTTTCTTGAGGGCTCTGATATGGGGGCCTGATTATGACCTACATATTTTCAGTTTTTCCATGGTTGAACCTCAATGCATCCACCATCCTCACATCATCATCAATCTGTCGTCTTGGCCGTTAATTAACTTTTAAAGTCATAATTTCCTGAACTTATGTGGTCATTAATGCATTTTGGGGAGAACCAGCTAGCTCTGGGTGCCCGTGGCATTTCACCCCTAACCACTACTCATCCGCTGATTCTTCAACATCAATCGGTTATATGTTACTGATTTTTATTTGTCGATCCAGGTTCTTGATTTCCATCAGACAGTGGAAGTGAATGGCATTAAATTCTGGTGTTATACTGCTGGCCATGTCCTTGGTGCTGCCATGTTTATGGTTGACATTGCTGGTGTTCGAGTACTCTACACTGGAGATTATTCTCGTGACGAAGACCGACATCTCCGTGCCGCTGAGCTTCCTCAGTTCTCTCCTGACATTTGTATAATCGAATCCACTTATGGTGTTCAGCTTCATCAACCACGGAACATTCGTGAGAAGCGCTTTACTGATGTTATTCACTCAACTATTTCCCAAGGAGGTCGTGTTCTAATTCCAGCATATGCCCTTGGCCGAGCCCAGGAGCTGCTGCTGATCCTTGATGAGTACTGGTCGAACCATCCGGAGTTCCATAATATTCCAATATATTATGCTTCTCCACTTGCCAAAAAGTGCATGGCTGTTTATCAGACATACATCCTTTCCATGAATGAGAGAATCTGCAACCAGTTTGCAAACTCAAATCCCTTCAAATTCAAGCACATTTCCCCTTTAAATAGCATTGATGACTTAAGTGATGTTGGCCCTTCAGTGGTGATGGCAAGCCCGGGTGGGCTACAGAGTGGTTTGTCTAGACAATTATTTGATATTTGGTGCTCTGATAAGAAAAATGCTTGTGTCTTACCAGGTTATGTTGTCGAAGGAACATTGGCAAAAACCATAATAAGTGAACCAAAAGAAGTCACCCTTATGAATGGTCTCACCGCTCCTCTCAACATGCAGGTCCATTACATATCTTTCTCTGCACACGCAGACTATGCTCAGACAAGCACATTTTTGAAAGAGCTCATGCCTCCTAACATAATTCTTGTTCATGGAGAATCTCATGAGATGGGGAGGCTCAAGACAAAGCTAATGACCGAGTTAGCTGACTGTAATACAAAAATTATCACCCCAAAGAACTGTCAGTCTGTTGAAATGTATTTTAACTCCGAAAAAATGGCAAAAACCATTGGAAGGCTGGCTGACAAAACGCCGGAAGTTGGTGAAACTGTTAGTGGCATGCTCGTAAAGAAAGGTTTCACTTACCAGATAATGGCTCCTGATGATCTTCACATCTTCTCACAGCTATCAACAGCAAATATTACTCAGAGGATTACTGTCCCTTACTCAGGGGCCTTTGGTGTGATAAAGTACCGGCTTGAGCAGATATATGAGAGTGTGGAGTCTTCAACAGATGAGGAGTCTGGGGTTCCTACACTACGAGTGCACGATCGAGTGATTTTGAAGCAGGACTCAGAGAAGCATATATCGATGCATTGGACTTCAGATCCTATGAGTGACATTGTGTCAGATTCTGTTGTAGCATTGGTTCTAAACATCAATCGGGAGGTTCCTAAGGTAGTTGTGGAATCAGAGGCTATAAAATCTGAGGAAGAAAGTGAGAAGAAAGCAGAAAAGGTTATTCATGCTCTGCTTGTCTCACTCTTTGGAGATGTGCAATTAGGAGAAAACGGAAAGGTGGTGATAAATGTTGATGGGAATGTGGCACATCTTGATAAACAAAGCGGAGATGTAGAGAGTGAAAATGAAGGTCTCAAGGATAGAGTTAGAAGAGCATTTAAGCAAATTCAAAGTGCAGTAAAGCCTATCCCACTCTCTGCATCTTAGATTCTGTTCTCATCTAATCTCTTTTCCCATCTTTTAACATGTCTCTGGATTTTGAGGAAACTTCAGAACCAAAGCCCGTGCTGCAGATTTGATTTTTGAGCAACGTTGGTTGTACCGAACACTTTAATCTTTAGCCTGTACAGTTTAGCCTCAAATTTAATCATGAATACGGCCGCTGTTCTCCCATAAGATACTTTTGCTTAACAAATCTTCTTAAAGGTTTTCTTATGAACGTACTGTTTTGTTTAATATGTTTCATGATATCTCTTCAATTCTGATGTCATTTTCTTGCTTTTGCTTGGATATTCTGGCAGAATATATTGGCCTAAGATACGTATTTACAAAATTTTATTTTATCATATTGGATGAATTTCATAACACGTTAATGGGGTGTTATCACATCAATCCTACGCAAGTGAATGGAATCTTATCCCTCAGTTTCACTCTACAATTGTAAGTGGGGTTCTCTTCATATTCGGAGCATTGCGCATTTGATTCTTGAAAATGACTAGTTCTTTTAGTGGGAACATCATGTGTCCATTTCGTGACCTAATCGTTCATTTGATAAATAACATTATGTTATCTTTAAATAAACAAGTTTATTATATTGCAAATTATTTTTTAGTTGAGCGGTGGGACTTCTTTGTCTTATTTTTGCGGTCAATATTTTTTGTCATCTTGTGTTTATTGTGTAAGTTTATTTTTATTTTTTTCAATATGTTTGAAAGTAAATTCAGCCTATACTAATACCATCATATAATTGATTTAGGAGGTTTGGATTTTTAATTCAAAATTTTAACAATAGTTCCCGTCCATTCATATTTTAATCTAATGATAGCTACTATTTAAGATAAATTAGAGTGATCAAAAATTGATGTTAAAATATTTCAATATGAAATAATATAATGCACCATTTGTATAAAATATTTCTTTTACATAACTTATACATCTTTTGAAATTCGAACCCCAAACTTAAAAGTGCGTTTGAGATTGAGAGATTGAAATTGAACAGTACTAAAATTCATAATATAAAGTGTTTGCAGAACCACTAAATGGTCAGAATCTTGGAGGCTATATTAATATAATTTTTCACTTGTATAATAGAAAATATATCCTATCTTTAATAATTTTATCAAAATTATTATTTACTACATATTATTAATTTTTGTTTCATAGTCACAGCTTTTTCTCCACAGCAGCTGTAGCTTAAAAGCTACATCACCTCAATCCCAAACGCACCCTTAAACTCTAAGAAAATCGCTTTTATTACTAGAACTAGGCCATTTTGTATCCATTTTTTTGTTGTGCATGCATTGGTGTATTTTGTCTAATTTAAACCTTCATTATCTATGATGTGTTTGACCATCTAGCAATATTTATAATTAATATTAGCCTTTTTTTATCATTATTATGGGTATCAACTTTTTTTTTATATACATATTCATACAGTAGTTTTCTCGTTCGGAATCTTAAAGTGTCTGGAAAAATTTTAAAAACCACGAATTTTAAGAGCTTAAAATTTAGAGCGCTTAAATTGTACAGTTTATGTGTTTTCTTAGACATTCTTACATTTTAAAATTTCAGAATATTTTTATATATTCACACACACATGCACACGCACGCGCACACACATGTCACGTAATATTATGTATTCACAAGAAGTAATTCATTCTATGCGCAAGAAGAAGGGGAAATCTGGTCAAATGGTTATCAAGGTTGATCTTGAGAAGGCCTATGACAGATTAAACTGGGAATTTATTTTTGAAACTTTGTGCATAGTAGGGCTACCACAGGGTCTCATTCGAGTTATCATGGAATGTATTTCGTCTGCCACCATGCAACTACCTTGGAATGAAGAACTCACAGATTATTTCACTCCTTCCAGAGGAATCCGACAAGGAGACCC